>JAQOOD010000046.1:0-250552 GCA_029633175.1 Citrus glauca | reverse complement strand
TCTTTTTTGGGTACGGCTGTGCCCGCGGCCTATTTTTGTCGCGGGGAGGGCGTGGGCAAAGTCTCGGCCCATTCTGAGGAAGGCGGATGAATTTCACCGGCCCCACGCCCAAAGGCTATAGCACACCCCTTTTTTGGCCATTTTTCCGCAGGATGAACTTGGCGCCAAGGGGCTCGGCTGCTCTTTTTTGGGCGCGGCTTTGCCCGCATCCTATTTTTGTCGCGGGGAGGGGGTGACCAAAGTCTCGGCCCATTCCGGGGAAGCCGGATGAACTTTGCCGGCCCCACGCCCAAAGGCTATAGCACACCCCTTTTTTGGGCATTTTTCCGCAGGACGAACTTGGCGCCAAGGCGTTCAGCTGCTCTTTTTTGGGCGCGGCTGTGCCCGCACCCTCTTTTTGTCGTGGGTAGGGGGTGGCCAAAGTCTCGGCCCATTCTGAGGAAGGCGGATGAACTTTGCCTGCCCCACGACCAAAGGCTATAGCACACCCCTTTTTTGGGCATTTTTCCGCAGGATAAACTTGGAGCCAAGGGGTTCGGCAGCTCTTTTTTGGGCGCGGCTGTGCCCACGGCCTATTTTTGTCGCGGGGAGGGGGTGGCCAAAGTCTCGGCCCATTCCGAGGAAGGCGGATGAACTTTGCCGGCCCCACGCCCAAAGGCTATAGCACACCCCTTTTTTGGGCATTTTTCCGCAGGACGAGCTTGGCGCCAAGGGGTTCGGCTGCTCTTTTTTGGGCGCGGCTGTCCCCGCGGACTATTTTTGTCGCAGGGAGGGGGTGGGCAAAGTCTCGGCCCATTCTGAGGAAGGCGGATGAATTTTGCCGGCCCCACTCCCAAAGGCTATAGCACACCCCTTTTTTGGGCATTTTTCCGCGGGATGAACTTGGAGCCAAGGGGCTCGGCTGCTTTTTTTTGCGCGCGGCCATTTTTGTCGCGGGGAGGGGGTGGCCGAAGTCTCTGCCTATTCCGAGGAAGGCGGATGAACTTTGCCGGCCCCACGCCCCAAGGCTATAGCACACCCCTTTTTTGGGCATTTTTCCGCAGGATGAACTTGGCGCCAAGGGGTTCGGCTGCTCTTTTCTGGGCACCGCCATTTTTGTCGCGGGGAGGGGTTGGCCAAAGTATCGGCCCATTCCGAGAAAGGCAGATGAACTTTGCTGGCCCCACGCCCAAAGGCTATAGCACACACCTTTTTTGGGCATTTTTGCGCAGGATGAACTTGGCGCCAAGGGGTTCGGCTGCTCTTTTTTGATCGCGGCTGCGCCCGCGCCCCTATTTTTGTCGCGGGGAGTGGGTGGCCAATGTCTCGGCCCATTCCGAGGAAGGCGGATGAACTTTGCCGGCCCCACGCCCAAAGCCTATAGCACACCCCTTTTTTGGGCATTTTTCCGCAGGACGAGCTTGGCGCCAAGGGGTTCGGCTGCTCTTTTTTGGGCGCGGCTGTCCCCCGCGTACTATTTTTGTCCCAGGGAGGGGGTGGCCAAAGTCTCGGCCCATTCCGAGGAAGGCGGATGAACTTTGCCGGCCCCACGCCCAAAGGCTATAGCACACCCCTTTTTTGGGCATTTTTCCGCAGGACGAACTTGGCGCCAAGGGGTTTGGCTGCTCTTTTTTGGGTACGGCTGTGCCCGCGGCCTATTTTTGTCGCGGGGAGGGCGTGGGCAAAGTCTCGGCACATTCCGAGGAAGGCGGATGAATTTTGCCGGCCCCACGCCCAAAGGCTATAGCACACCCCTTTTTTGGGCATTTTTCCGCAGGATGAACTTGGCGCCAAGGGGCTCGGCTGCTCTTTTTTGCGCGCGCGCCATTTTTGTCGCGGGGAGGGGGTGGCCAAAGTCTCTGCCCATTCCGAGGAAGGCGGATGGACTTTGCCGGCCCCACGCGCAAGGCTATAGCACACCCGTTTTTTGGGCATTTTTCCGCAGGACGAACTTGGCGCCAAGGGGCTCGTCTGCTCTTTTTTGGGCGCGGCTTTGCCCGCATCCTATTTTTGTCGCGGGGAGGGGGTGGCCAAAGTCTCGGCCCATTCCGAGGAAGCCGGATGAACTTTGCCGGCCCCACGCCCAAAGGCTATAGCACAGCCCTTTTTTGGGCATTTTTCCACAGGACGAACTTGGCGCCAAGGCGTTCGGCTGTTCTTTTTTGGGCGCGGCTGTGCCCGCGGCCTATTTTTATCGTGGGGAGGGGGTGGCCAAAGACGCGGCCCACTCCGAGGTAGGCGGATGAACTTTGTCGGCCCCACGACCAAAGGCTATAGCACACCCCTTTTTTGGGCATTTTTCCGCAGGATGAACTTGGCGCCAAGGGGTTTGGCTGCTCTTTTTTAGGCGCGGCTGTGCCCGCGCCGTATTTTTGTCGCGGGGAGGGGGTGGTCAAAGTCTCGGCCCATTCCGAGGAAGGCGGATGAATTTTGCCGGCCCCACGCCCAAAGGCTATAGCACACCCCTTTTTTGGGCATTTTTCCGCAGGATGAACTTGGCGCCAAGGGGCTCGGCTGCTCTTTTTTGCGCGCGGGCCATTTTTGTCGCGGGGAGGGGGTGGCCAAAGTCTCTGCCCATTCCGAGGAAGGCGGATGGACTTTGCCGGCCCCACGCGCAAGGCTATAGCACACCCCTTTTTTGGGCATTTTTCCGCAGGACGAACTTGGCGCCAAGGGGCTCGGCTGCTCTTTTTTGGTCGAGGCTGTGCCCGCATCCTATTTTTGTCGCGGGGAGGGGGTGACCAAAGTCTCGGCCCATTCCGAGGAAGCCGGATGAACTTTGCCGGCCCCACGCCCAAAGGCTATAGCACACCCCTTTTTTGGGCATTTTTCCGCAGGACGAACTTGGCGCCAAGGGGTTTGGCTGCTCTTTTTTGGGTACGGCTGTGCCCGCGGCCTATTTTTGTCGCGGGGAGGGCGTGGGCAAAGTCTCGGCCCATTCTGAGGAAGGCGGATGAATTTCACCGGCCCCACGCCCAAAGGCTATAGCACACCCCTTTTTTGGCCATTTTTCCGCAGGATGAACTTGGCGCCAAGGGGCTCGGCTGCTCTTTTTTGGGCGCGGCTTTGCCCGCATCCTATTTTTGTCGCGGGGAGGGGGTGACCAAAGTCTCGGCCCATTCCGGGGAAGCCGGATGAACTTTGCCGGCCCCACGCCCAAAGGCTATAGCACACCCCTTTTTTCAGCATTTTTCCACAGGACGAACTTGGCGCCAAGGCGTTCGGCTGTTCTTTTTTGGGCGCGGCTGTGCCCGCGCCCTATTTTTATCGCGGGGAGGGGGTGGCCAAAGACGCGGCCCACTCCGAGGAAGGCGGATGAACTTTGTCGGCCCCACGACCAAAGGCTATAGCACACCCCTTTTTTGGGCATTTTTCCGCAGGATGAACTTGGCGCCAAGGGGTTCGGCCGCTCTTTTTGGGGCGCGGCTGTGCCCGCGGCCTATCTTTGGCGCTGGGAGGGGGTGGCCAAAGTCTCGGCCCATTCCGAGGAAGGCGGATGAATTTTGCCGGCCCCACGCGCAAGGCTATAGCACACCCCTTTTTTGGGCATTTTTCCGCAGGACGAACTTGGCGCCAAGGGGCTCGGCTGCTCTTTTTTGGGCGCGGCTTTGCCCGCATCCTATTTTTGTCGCGGGGAGGGGGGTGACCAAATTCTCGGCCCATTCCGAGGAAGCCGGATGAACTTTGCCGGCCCCACGCCCAAAGGCTATAGCACAGCCCTTTTTTGGGCATTTTTCCACAGGACGAACTTGGCGCCAAGGCGTTCGGCTGTTCTTTTTTGGGCGCGGCTGTGCCCGCGCCCTATTTTTATCGTGGGGAGGGGGTGGCCAAAGACGCGGCCCACTCCGAGGAAGGCGGATGAACTTTGTCGGCCCCACGACCAAAGGCTATAGCACACCCCTTTTTTGGGCATTTTTCCGCAGGATGAACTTGGCGCCAAGGGGTTTGGCTGCTCTTTTTTAGGCGCGGCTGTGCCCGCGCCGTATTTTTGTCGCGGGGAGGGGGTGGTCAAAGTCTCGGCCCATTCCGAGGAAGGCGGATGAATTTTGCCGGCCCCACGCCCAAAGGCTATAGCACACCCCTTTTTTGGGCATTTTTCCGCAGGATGAACTTGGCGCCAAGGGGCTCGGCTGCTCTTTTTTGCGCGCGGCCATTTTTGTCGCGGGGAGGGGGTGGCCAAAGTCTCTGCCCATTCCGAGGAAGGCGGATGGACTTTGCCGGCCCCACGCGCAAGGCTATAGCACACCCCTTTTTTGGGCATTTTTCCGCAGGACGAACTTGGCGCCAAGGGGCTCGGCTGCTCTTTTTTGGTCGAGGCTGTGCCCGCATCCTATTTTTGTCGCGGGGAGGGGGTGACCAAAGTCTCGGCCCATTCCGAGGAAGCCGGATGAACTTTGCCGGCCCCACGCCCAAAGGCTATAGCACACCCCTTTTTTGGGCATTTTTCCGCAGGACGAACTTGGCGCCAAGGGGTTTGGCTGCTCTTTTTTGGGTACGGCTGTGCCCGCGGCCTATTTTTGTCGCGGGGAGGGCGTGGGCAAAGTCTCGGCCCATTCTGAGGAAGGCGGATGAATTTCACCGGCCCCACGCCCAAAGGCTATAGCACACCCCTTTTTTGGCCATTTTTCCGCAGGATGAACTTGGCGCCAAGGGGCTCGGCTGCTCTTTTTTGGGCGCGGCTTTGCCCGCATCCTATTTTTGTCGCGGGGAGGGGGTGACCAAAGTCTCGGCCCATTCCGGGGAAGCCGGATGAACTTTGCCGGCCCCACGCCCAAAGGCTATAGCACACCCCTTTTTTCAGCATTTTTCCACAGGACGAACTTGGCGCCAAGGCGTTCGGCTGTTCTTTTTTGGGCGCGGCTGTGCCCGCGCCCTATTTTTATCGCGGGGAGGGGGTGGCCAAAGACGCGGCCCACTCCGAGGAAGGCGGATGAACTTTGTCGGCCCCACGACCAAAGGCTATAGCACACCCCTTTTTTGGGCATTTTTCCGCAGGATGAACTTGGCGCCAAGGGGTTCGGCCGCTCTTTTTGGGGCGCGGCTGTGCCCGCGGCCTATCTTTGGCGCTGGGAGGGGGTGGCCAAAGTCTCGGCCCATTCCGAGGAAGGCGGATGAATTTTGCCGGCCCCACGCGCAAGGCTATAGCACACCCCTTTTTTGGGCATTTTTCCGCAGGACGAACTTGGCGCCAAGGGGCTCGGCTGCTCTTTTTTGGGCGCGGCTTTGCCCGCATCCTATTTTTGTCGCGGGGAGGGGGTGACCAAATTCTCGGCCCATTCCGAGGAAGCCGGATGAACTTTGCCGGCCCCACGCCCAAAGGCTATAGCACAGCCCTTTTTTGGGCATTTTTCCACAGGACGAACTTGGCGCCAAGGCGTTCGGCTGTTCTTTTTTGGGCGCGGCCGTGCCCGCGCCCTATTTTTATCGTGGGGAGGGGGTGGCCAAAGACGCGGCCCACTCCGAGGAAGGCGGATGAACTTTGTTGGCCCCACGACCAAAGGCTATAGCACACCCCTTTTTTGGGCATTTTTCCGCAGGATGAACTTGGCGCCAAGGGGTTTCGCTGCTCTTTTTTAGGCGCGGCTGTGCCCGCGCCCTATTTTTGTCGCGGGGAGGGGGTGGTCAAAGTCTCGGCCCATTCCGAGGTAGGCAGATGAACTTTGCCGGCCCCACACCCAAAGGCTATTGCACACCCCTTTTTTGGGCATTTTTCCGCAGGACGAACTTGGCGCCAAGGGGTTCGGCTGCTCTTTTTTGGGCGAGGCTGTCCCCGCGGCCTATTTTTGTCACTGGGAGGGGTTGGCCAAAGTCTCGGCCCATTCCGAGTCCGGCGGACAAAGTGCGCCAGCCCCACGCCCCAAGGCTATAGCCCACCTCTTTTTTGGGCGTTTTTCCGCAGGACGAACTTGGCGCCAAGGGGTTCGGCCGCTCTTTTTGGGGCGCGGCTGTGCCCGCGGCCTATCTTTGGCGCTGGGAGGGGGTGGCCAAAGTCTCGGCCCATTCCGAGGAAGGCGGATGAACTTTGCCGGCCCCACGCCCAAAGGCTACAGCACACCCCTTTTTTGGGCATTTTTCCGCAGGACGAACTTGGTGCCAAGGCGTTCGGCTGCTCTTTTTTAGGCGCGGCTGTGCCCGCGGCCTATTTTTGTCGTGGGGAGGGGGTGGCCAAAGTCTCTGCCCATTCCGAGGAAGGCGGATGAACTTTGCCGGCCCCACGCCCAAGGCTATAGCACACCCCTTTTTTGGGCATTTTTCCGCAGGACGAACTTCGCGCCAAGGGGTTCGGCTGCTCTTTTTTAGGCGCGGCCGTGCCCGCGGCCTATTTTTGTCGCGGGGAGGGGGTGGGCAAAGTCTCAGCCCATTCTGAGTCCGGCGGACGAAGTTCGCCGGCCCCACGCTCCAAGGCTATAGCCCAACACCGTTTAGCGCATTTTTCCGCAGGACGAACTTGGCCCCAAGGGGCTCGGCTGCTCTTTTTTGGGCGCGGCTGTGCCCGCATCCTATTTTTGTCGCGGGGAAGGGGTGACCAAAGTCTCGGCCCTTTCCGAGGAAGGCGGATGAACTTTGCCGGCCCCACGCCCAAAGGCTATAGCACACCCCTTTTTTGGGCATTTTTCCGCAGGACGAACTTGGCGCCAAGGGGCTCGGCTGCTCTTTTTTGGGTACGGCTGTGGCCGCGGCCTATTTTTGTTGCGGGGAGGGGGTGGGCAAAGTCTCGGCCCATTCCGAGGAAGGCGGATGAATTTTGCCGGCCCCACGCCCAAAGGCTATAGCACACCCCTTTTTTGGGCATTTTTCCGCAGGACGAACTTGGCGCCAAGGGGTTTGGCTGCTCTTTTTTGGGTACGGCTGTGCCCGCGGCCTATTTTTGTCGCGGGGAGGGGGTGGGCAAAGTCTCGGCCCATTCCGAGGAAGGCGGATGAATTTTGCCGGCCCCACGCCCAAAGGCTATAGCACACCCCTTTTTTGGGCATTTTTCCGCAGGATGAACTTGGCGCCAAGGGGCTCGGCTGCTCTTTTTTGCGCGCGGCCATTTTTGTCGCGGGGAGGGGGTGGCCAAAGTCTCTGCCCATTCCGAGGAAGGCGGATGGACTTTGCCGGCCCCACGCGCAAGGCTATACCACACCCCTTTTTTGGGCATTTTTCCGCAGGACGAACTTGGCGCCAAGGGGCTCGGCTGCTCTTTTTTGGGCGCGGCTGTGCCCGCATCCTATTTTTGTCGCGGGGAGGGGGTGACCAAAGTCTCGGCCCATTCCGAGGAAGCCGGATGAACTTTGCCGGCCCCACGCCCAAAGGCTATAGCACACCCCTTTTTTGGGCATTTTTCCACAGGACGAAGTTGGCGCCAAGGCGTTCGGCTGTTCGTTTTTGGGCGCGGCTGTGCCCGCGGCCTATTTTTATCGTGGGGAGGGGGTGGCCAAAGACGCGGCCCACTCCGAGGAAGGCGGATGAACTTTGTCGGCCCCACGACCAAAGGCTATAGCATACCCCTTTTTTGGGCATTTTTCCGCAGGATGAACTTGGCGCCAAGGGGATTGGCTGCTCTTTTTTAGGCGCGGCTGTGCCCGCGCCGTATTTTTGTCGCGGGGAGGGGGTGGTCAAAGTCTCGGCCCATTCCGAGGTAGGCAGATGAACTTTGCTGGCCCCACGCCCAAAGGCTATTGCACACCCCTTTTTTGGGCATTTTTCCGCAGGACGAACTTGGCGCCAAGGGGTTCGGCTGCTCTTTTTTGGGCGAGGCTGTCCCCGCGGCCTATTTTTGTCACGGGGAGGGGTTGGCCAAAGTCTCGGCCCATTCCGAGTCCGGCGGACAAAGTGCGCCAGCCCCACGCCCCAAGGCTGTAGCCCACCTCTTTTTTGGGCATTTTTCCGCAGGACGAACTTGGCGCCAAGGGGTTCGGCCGCTCTTTTTGGGGCGCGGCTGTGCCCGCGGCCTATCTTTGGTGCTGGGAGGGGGTGGCCAAAGTCTCGGCCCATTCCGAGGAAGGCGGATGAACTTTGCCGGCCCCACGCCCAAAGGCTACAGCACACCCCTTTTTTGGGCATTTTTCCGCAGGACGAACTTGGTGCCAACGCGTTCGGCTGCTCTTTTTTAGGCGCGGCCGTGCCCGCGGCCTATTTTTGTCGCGGGGAGGGGGTGGGCAAAGTCTCAGCCCATTCTGAGTCCGGCGGACGAAGTTCGCCGGCCCCACGCTCCAAGGCTATAGCCCAACACCTTTTAGCGCATTTTTCCGCAGGACGAACTTGGCGCCAAGGGGTTCGGCCGCTCTTTTTGGGGCGCGGCTGTGCCCGTGGCCTATCTTTGGTGCTGGGAGGGGGTGGCCAAAGTCTCGGCCCATTCCGAGGAAGGCGGATGAATTTTGCCGGCCCCACGCCCAAAGGCTATAGCACACCCCTTTTTTGGGCATTTTTCCGCAGGATGAACTTGGCGCCAAGGGGCTCGGCTGCTCTTTTTTGCGCGCGGCCATTTTTGTCGCCGGGAGGGGGTGGCCAAAGTCTCTGCCCATTCCGAGGAAGGCGGATGGACTTTGCCGGCCCCACGCGCAAGGCTATAGCACACCCCTTTTTTGGGCATTTTTCCGCAGGACGAACTTGGCGCCAAGGGGTTCGGCTGCTCTTTTTTGGGCGCGGCCGTGCCCGCGGCCTATTTTTGTTGCGGGGAGGGGGTGGCCAAAGTCTCGGCCCATTCCGAGTCCGGCGGATGAACTTTGCCGGCCCCACGCCCCAAGGCTACAGCGCACCCCTTTTTTGGGCATTTTTCCGCAGGACGAACTTGGCGCCAAGGGGCTTCGGCTGCTCTTTTTTGGGTACGGCTGTGCCCGCGGCCTATTTTTGTTGCGTTGAGGGGGTGGGAAAAGTCTCAGCCCATTCCGAGTCCGGCGGACAAACTTTGCCGACCCCACGTCCCAAGGCTATAGCACACACCTTTTTCGGGCATTTTTCCGCAGGACGAACTTGGCGCCAAGGGGTTCGGCTGCTCTTTTTTGGGCACGGCTGCGTCCGTGGCCTATTTTTGTCACGGGGAGGGGGTGGGAAAAGTCTCGGCCCATTCCGAGTTCGGCGGACGAAGTTCGCCAGCCCCACGCCCCAAGGCTATAGCCCACCCCCTTTTTGGGCATTTTTCCGCACGACGAACTTGGCGCCAAGGGGTTCGGCTGCTCCTTTTTGGGTGCGGCTGTGCCCGCGGCCAATTTTTGTCGCGGGGAGGGAGTGGGCAAAGTCTAGGCCCATTCCGAGGAAGGCGGACGAAGTTCGCCAGCCCCACGCCCCAAGGTTATGGTCCACCCCTTTTTTGGGTATTTTTCCGCAGGACGACCTTGGCGCCAAGGGGTTCGGCTGCTCTTTTTTGGGCGCGGCTGTGCCCGGAGCCTATTTTTCTTGCGGGGAGGGGCTGAGAAAAGTCTCGGCCCGTTCTGAGTCCAGCGGACGAACTTCGGCAGCCCCACGCCCCAAGGCTATAGCACACCCCTTTTTTGGGCATTTTTCCGCAGGACGAACTTGGCGCCAAGGGGTTCGGCTGCTCTTTTTTGCGCGCGGCTGTGTCCGCAGCCTATTTGTGTCGTGGGGAGGGGGTGAGAAATGTCTCGGCCCATTCTGAGTCCGGCGGACGAAGTTCGCCCGCCCTACGCCCCAAGGCTATAGCCCACCACCTTTTTGAGCATTTTTCCGCAGGACGAACTTGTCGCCAAGGGGTTCGGTGAAGGACAGCATTTGTCCATGAGGTTCCTAATTTCGCAACTATTGTGCAGTAAAATTAAAACAGATGGCGGAAGCTCTAGAAACCTCGGATCGACTTCATTCAAAAACGAAAATCAAGAGGAAAGATTGAAGTTTAGTTACCTCACTTGCAGTTTCAAAAACGACTTCGTGAAGTAGGAGAAAACGACTGAACACAGCAAGCTCCGAACACTGTCCAGAAAATACAGCTCTGCACGAACAGCTTCTGTTTTGCCACGATCTGAGATCCTTTAAGCACCCCAATTGTGATGCCTCTAATCAGTCCACACTTAGAAATGTTCTAGGAGTTCAGAGGATTTGGAATCTCGAAAATTCATTAAGAAATGAGAGAGATAATGAAGAAACATGAGTGTTAGCTCATTTGATTCCATCCACCAGATAAAGCCCCATTATCTCTAATAATGGCACCAAACATTATCATGTGCTTAGACCCACCCACTTAGCCATTATTTATTGAAATTGATCTCATCACTTCAATAAACTATTTAATCAAATAAATAAATAGCTAATATTAATTAATTTCGGAATTAATTATTTAACCCCATTTTGATCACATCAAATGGTTAAATGTGGGCTTCTCTTGTGACATGTTCTAATGCTTTCTCTTAATCCATATTGGATCCAATAAAAGCCCATAATTCTAAACCCAAAATTGGTCTAGAAGTCCATAATCATATATGAACCCGAACATGTCCAAAACGGTCATTTTACGTGCTTGACATTCCATAATGTTTAATTGAGGATTTATGAAATTTATTTTGTTCCTTAAACTATTTATGGAACATCTAAATTTCTATCTTAAATCATATTTAAGATGTATTAATATTTATATTCATTCTCAATGAATTATAATATAAATATTGATTTTCCTAAAATTAGGAAATCTAACTTCTCATTTTCTAGTAACTCCTTTTTCATTTCTATATTGTGTGTGACCTTTTAGGTTCTTAGTTATAAGGTAGTAGAACTATTTTAATGATAACTCTTTATTCATTAAATGATGCTAAACTCATTAGTCATCAATTAGAACCTTTCTAATGACCTTAAGATGCATTGATAATACGCTTTACCAATATTGATCATAAGGTTTCTACAAGTCATGAGTGACACCTAGCAGTATATCACGACTATCCAAATAACAAGAATTGTTGGATCTATAGAACCTATTCCATTGTATCTCTATGTCTTGGTCTCTTCATCATCCATGTCCAGAGAAAAACACAGCTTATGGTTTATTATGTTAAGCAGTTGTGCTTTATCTCAAAATAAATATAAATGAACTTGGCATGTTAATATAATTTGAACTCCTTCAAATATATTTCACCTTGGCCAAGGATTTCTCATGCCAATTCATATTATCTCATAGGGGCATCCTTTTTTGTATATTACAAAGTGATGAATTCCATATTGGCCATCAACTTGTCTTCATACATAGCCAACCATGACAGCTATTGCTAGATCTCTTCCGTGATTAGGAATCAATCGTTATGCATTCACATATCAGAGATGTCTATGTATAAGACATCTGTTATGCCTCAGGTCTAAAGACCATTACTAAACATAGTGTCTGTTACAATGTATAATAAGCCATTAACACTCACGACCATATGGCTTACTATATTCGGTCAAGTTCAGTAAACTCATTCTCTTAACAAGTACCTATGTGTTTGACTTGACATCTCATGTCAATGATATGAAACTCACCATCCATCTTAGTATCACATACCATAAGGAGTCATAACACATACTAGTGTTTATAGGAATTTATAATGTCCAATCATAAATCCACCACTAGGAACTATTTTAGAAGTATAGTACAAAGGATACACGTTTCATATTCTCGACATACTCGAGAATGTGTTCCTTAACTATTTTACTTCTTGGACTATATTCATTAAATTAATATATGAATATTGATAACTTTGCCATTTTATAAATATCAAAATGCTATTCAAATACAATTATTCCCTAAACAATCAAATCACCATTCGATTGGCCTTTAGGGCATATTACTAACATTCGGCTCCTCTTTTTTCGGCGCGGCTGTGCCCGTGGCCTATTTTTGTCGCGGGGAGGGGGTGGGGAATGTCTCGGCCCGTTCCGAGTCCGGCGGACGAACTTCGCCAGCCCCACGCCCCAAGGCTACAGCCCACCCCTTTTTTGGGCATTTTTCCGCGGGACGAACTTGGCGTCAAGGGGTTCGGCTGCTCTTTTTTGGGCGCGGCTGTGCCTGCGGCCTATTCTTGTTGCGGGGAAGGGGTGGGCAAAGTCTCGGCCCATTCCGAGTCCGGCGGACGAAGTTCGCCAGCCCCATGCCCCAAGGCTATAGCCCACCCCCTTTTAGGGCATTTTTCCGCAGGACGAACTTGGCGCCAAGAGGTTCGGCTGCACTTTTTTGGGCGCGGCTATGCCCGCGGCCAATTTTTGTCGCGGGGAGGGGGTGGCCAAAGTCTCGGCCCATTCCGAGTCCGGCGGACGAATTTCGCCAGCCCCACGCCCCAAGGCTATAGCCCATGCTTTTTTGGGCATTTTTCTGCAGGACGAACTTGGCGCCAAGGGGTTCGACTGCTATTTTTTGGGCGCGGCTGTGCCCGCGGCCTATTTTTGTCGCGGGGAGGGGTTGGCAAAGTCCCGGCCGATTCCGAGGAAGGCGGACGAAGTGCGCCGGCCCCACGCCCAAAGGCTATAGCCCACCCTTTTTTGGGCATTTTTCTGCAGGACGAACTTGGCGCCAAGGGGTTCGACTGCTCTTTTTTGGGCGCGGCTGTGCCCGTGGCCTATTTTTGTCGCGGGGAGGGGGTGGGAATAGTCTCGGCCCACTCCGAGTCCAGCGGACAAATTTCGGCAGCCCCACGCCCCAAGGCTATAGCACAGCCCTTTTTTGGGCATTTTTCCGCAGGACAAACTTGGCGCCAAGGCTTTCGGCTGCTCTTTTTTGAGCGTGGCTGTGCCAGCAGCCTATTTTTGGCACGGCGAGGGGGTGGGCAATGTCTCGGCCGATTCGGAGTCCGGCGGACGAACGTCGCCAGCCCCACGCCCCTAGGCTATAGGACTCCCCTTTTTTGGGCATTTTTCCCCACGACGAACTTGGCGCCACGGGGTTCGGCAGCTCTTTTTTGGGCGCGGCTGTGCCCGCGGCCTATTTTTGTCGCGGGGAGGGGGTTGGCAAAGTCCCGGCCGATTCCGAGGAAGGCGGACGAAGTGCGCCGGCCCCACGCCCAAAGGCTATAGCACACCCTTTTTTTGGGCATTTTTCCGCAGGACTTACTTGGCGCCGAGGGGTTCGGCTGCTCTTTTATGGCCGCGGCTGTGCACGCGGCCTATTTTTGTCGCAGGGAGTGGGTGGGAAAAGTCTCGGCCCATTCCGAGTCCGGCGGACGAGCTTAGCCGGCCCCACGCCCCAAGGCTATAGCACACCCCTTTTTTGGGCATTTTTCCGCAGGACGAACTTGGCGCCCACGCCTTCGGCTGGTCTTTTTTGGGCGCTGCTGTGTCCGCGGCCTATTTTTGGCACGGGGATGGGGTGGCAAAGTCTCGGCCCATTCCAAGTCCGGCGGACGAACTCCGGCAGCCCCACGCCCCACGGCTATAGCACACCTCTTTTTTAGGCATTTTTCCGCAGGACGAACTTGGCGCCCAGGGGATCGGCTGCTATTTTTTGGGTGCAGCTGTGCCCGCGGCCTATTATTGTCGTGGGAAGGGGTTGGGCAAAGTCTCGGCCGATTCCGAGGAAGGCGGACGAAGTTCGCCGGCCCCACGCCCAAAGGCTATTGCACACCCCTTTTTTGGGCATTTTTCCGCAGGACGAACTTGGCGCCAAGAGGTTCGGCTGCTCTTTTTTGGGCGCGGCTGTGGCCGTGGCCTATTTTTGTCGCGGGGAGGGGGTGGGCAAATTCTCGGCCCATTCCGAGTCCGGCGGACGAACTTTGCCGGCCCCATGCCCAAAGGCTATAGCACACCCCTGTTTTGGGCATTTTTCCGCAGGACGAACATGGCGCCACGGGGTTCGGCTGCTCTTTTTTGGGCGCGGCTGTGCCCGCAGCCTATTTTTGTCGCGGGGAGGGGGTTGGGAAAGTCCCGGCCGATTCCGAGGAAGGCGGACGAAGTGCGCCGGCCCCACGCCCAAAGGCTATAGCACACCCCTTTTTTGGGCATTTTTCCGCAGGACGAACTTGGCGCCCACGCCTTCGGCTGCTCTTTTTTGGGCGCGGCTTTGTCCGCGGCCTATTTTTGGCACGGGGAGGGGATAGGCAAAGTCTCGGCCCATTCTGAGTCCAGCGGACGAACTTCGCCAGCCCCACGCCCCAAGGCTATAGCACACCCCTTTTCTGGGCATTTTTCCGCAGGACGAACTTGGCGCCCACGCCTTCGGCTGGTCTTTTTTGGAAGAGGCTGTGTCCGCGGCCTAATTTTGGTACGGGGAGGGGATGGGCAAAGTCTCGGCCCATTCCTAGTCCGGCGGACGAACTTCGCCAGCCCCACGCCCCTAGGCTATAGCACACCCCTTTTTTGGGCATATTTCCGCAGGACGAACTTGGCGCCCACGCGTTCGGCTGGTCTTTTTTGGACACGGCTGTTCCCGCGGCCTATTTTTTTCGTGGGGAGGGGGTGGGAAAAGTCTCGGCCCATTCCGAGTCCGGCGGACGAAGTTCGCCCGCCCCACGCCCCAATGCTATAGCCCACCCCCTTTTTGGGCATTTTTCAGCAGGACGAACTTGGCGCCAAGGGGTTCGGCTATGCCCGCGGCCTACTTTTGTCGCGGGGAGGGATGTGGGCAAAGTCTCGGCCCACTCCGAAGAAGGCGGACGAAGTTCGCCCGCCCCACGCCCCAAGGCTATAACCCACCCCCTTTTTGGGCATTTTTCCGTAGGACGAACTTGGCGCCAAGGGGCTCGGCTGCTCTTTTTTGGGCGCAGCTGTGCCCGTGGCCTATTTTTGTCACTGCGAGGGGGTGGTGAAAGTCTCGGCCCATTCCGAGTTCGGTGGACGAAGTTCGCCAGCCCGACGACCCAAGGCTATAGCCCACCCCCTTTTTGGGCATTTTTCCGCAGGACGAACATGGCGCCAAGGGGTTCGACTGCTCTTTTTTGGGCGCGGCTGTGCCACGGCCTATTTTTTTCGCGGGGAGGGGGTGGAAAAAGTCTCGGTCCATTCCGAGTCCAGCGGAAGAACTTCGGCAGCCCCACGCCCAAAGGCTATAGCACACCCCTTTTTTGGGCATTTTTCCGCAGGACGAACTTGGCGACAAGGGGTTCGGCTGCTCTTTTTTGGGCGCGGCTTTACCCGCGGCCTATTTTTGTCGCGGCGAGGGGGTGGACGAAGTCTCGGCCCATTCGGAGCCCGGCGGACGAGCTTAGCCGGCCCCACGCCCCAAAGCTATAGCCCACCCCCTTTTTGGGCATTTTTCCGCAGGACCAACTTGGCGCCAAGGGCTTCGGCTGCTCTTTTTTGGGCGCGGCTGTGCCCGCAGCCTATTTTTGTCGGTGGGAGGGGGTGGGAAAAGTCTCGGCCCATTTCGAGTCCGGCGGACGAGCTTAGCCGGCCCCACGCCCCAAGGCTATAGCACACCCCTTTTTTGGGCATTTTTCCGCAGGACGAACTTGGCGCCAAGGGGTTCGGCTGCTCTTTTTTGGATGCGGCTGTGCCCGCGGTGTATTTTTGTCGCGGCGAGGGGGTGGGCAAAGTCTCGGCCCATTCCGAGCCCGGCGGACAAAGTTCGCCCGCCCACGCCCCAAGGCTATAGCCCACCCCCTTTTTGGGTATTTTTCCGCAGGACGAACTTGGCGCCAAGGGGTTCGGCTGCTCTTTTTTGGGCGCGGCTGTGCCCGCGGCCTATTTTTGTCGGTGGGAGGGGGTGGGAAAAGTCTCGGCCCATTCCGAGTCCGGCGGACGAGCTTAGCCGGCCCCACGCCCCAAGGCTATAGCACACCCCTTTTTTGGGCATTTTTCCGCAGGACGAACTTGGCGCCAAGGGGTTCGGCTGCTCTTTTGTGTGTGCGGCTGTGCCCGCGGTGTATTTTTGTCACGGCGAGGGGGTGGGCAATGTCTCGGCCCATTCTGAGCCCGGCGGATGATGTTCGCTAGCCCCACGCCCCAAGGCTATAGCCCACCCCCTTTTTTGGTCATTTTTCCCCAGGACGAACTTGGCGCCAAGGGGTTCGGCTGCTCTTTTTGTGGCAAGGCTGTGCCCGCGGACTATTTTCGTCGCAGGGAGGGGGTGGGGAAGTCTCGGCCCATTCCGAGTCCGGCGGACGAAGTTCGCCAGCCCCACGCCACAAGGCTATAGCCAACCCGCTGTTGGGCATTTTTCCGCAGGACGAACTTGGCGCCAAGGGGTTCGGCAGCTCTTCTATCGGCGCGGCTGTGCCCGCGGCCTATTTTTGTCGCGGGGAGGGGGTGGGCAAAGTCTCGGCCAATTCCGAGTGCAGCGGACGAAGTTCGCCAGCCCCACGCCCCAAGGCTATAGCACACCCCTTTTTCGGTCATTTTTCCCCAGGACGAACTTGGCGCCAAGGGGTTCGGCTACTCTTTTTTGGGCGAGGCTGTGCCCGCGGCCTATTTTTGTCATGGGGAGGGGGTGGCCAAAGTCTCGGCCCATTCCGAGGAAGGCGGATGAAGTTCGCCGGGCCCACGCCCAAAGGCTATAGCACATCCCTTTTTTGGGCATTTTTCCGCAGGACGAACTTGGCGCCAAGGGGTTCGGCTGCTCTTCTGTCGGTGCGGCTGTGCCCGCGGACTATTTTTGTCGCGGGGAGGGGGTGGGCAAAGTCTCGGCCAATTCCGAGTCCAGCGGACGAAGTTCGCCAGCCCCACGCCCCAAGGCTATAGCACACCCCTTTTTCGGTCATTTTTCCCCAGGACAAACTTGGCGCCTAGGGGTTCGGCTGCTCTTTTTGTGGCAAGGCTGTGCCCGCGGACTATTTTTGTCGCAGGGAGGGGGTGGGGAAGTCACGGCCCATTCCGAGTCCGGCGGACGAAGTGCGCCAGCCCCACGCCACAAGGCTATAGCCAACCCCCTGTTGGGCATTTTTCCGCAGGACGAACTTGGCGCCATGGGGTTCGGCTGCTCTTTTTTTGGCGCGCTGTGCCCGCGGCCTATTTTTGTCGCGGGGAGGGGGTGGGCAAAGTCTCGGCCAATTCCGAGTCCAGCGGACGAAGTTCGCCAGCCCCACGCCCCAAGGCTATAGCACACCCCTTTTTCGGTCATTTTTCCCCAGGACAAACTTGGTGCCTAGGGGTTCGGCTGCTCTTTTTTGGGCGAGGCTGTGCCCGCGGCCTATTTTTGTCGCGGGGAGGGGGTGGCCAAAGTCTCGGCCCATTCTGAGTCCGGCGGGCGAAGTTCGCCAGCTCCACGCCCAAAGGCTGTAGCACACCCCTTTTTTGGGCATTTTGCCGCAGAACGAACTTGGCACCAAGGGGTTCGGCTGCTCTTTTGTGGGCGCGGCAATGCCCGCGGCCTATTTTTGGTGCGGGGAGGGGGTGGGCAAAGTCTCGGCCCATTCCGAGTCCGGCGGACGAAGTTCGCCAGGACCACGCCCCAAGGCTATAGCACACCCCATTTTTGGGCATTTTCCGCAGGACGAACTTGGCGCCGAGGGGTTCGGCTGCTCTTTTTTGGCCGTGGCTGTGCCCGCCCCCTATTTTTGTCATGGGGAGGGGGTGGGCAAAGCCTCGGCCCATTCCGAGTCCGGCGGACGAAGAGTGCCAGCCCCACGCCACAAGGCTATACCCCACCCCATTTTTGGGCATTTTTCCGCAGGACGAACTTGGCGCCAAGGGGCTCGGCTTCTCTTTTTTGGGCGCAGCTGTGCCCGCGGCCTATTTTTGTTGCGGGGAGGGGGTGGTCAAAGTCTCGGCCCATTCTGAGTCCGGCGGACAAAGTTCGCCAGCCCCACGCCCCAAGGCTATAGCCCACCCCCGTTTTGGGCATTTTTGCACAGGACGAACTTGGCGCCAAGGGGTTCGGCTGCTCTTTTTTGGGTGCGGATGTGCCCGCGGCCTATTTTTGTCGCAGGTAGGGGCTGGTCAAAGTCTCGGCCCAATCCGAGGAAGGCGGACGAAGTTCGCCAGCCCCACGCCCCAAGGCTATAGCCCATCCCCTTTTTGGGCATTTTTCCGCAGGAGGAACTTGGCGCCAAGGGGTTCGGCTGCTCTTTTTCGGGTGCGGCTGTGCCCGCGGCCTATTTTTCTCGCGGGGAGGGGGTGGAAAAGTCTCGGCCCATTCCGAGGAAGGCAGACGAAGTGCGCCAGCCCCACGCCCCAAGGCTATAGCTCACCCCCTTTTTGGGCATTTTTCCGCAGGACGAACTTTGCGCCAAGGGGTTCGGCTGCTCTTTTTTGGGCGCGGCTGTGCCCGCGGCCTATTTTTGTCACGGGGAGGGGGTGGGCAAAGCCTCGGCCCATTTGGAGTCCGGCGGACGAAGATCACCGGCCCCACGCCCCATGGCTATAGCCCACCCCCTTTTTTGGCATTTTTCCGCAGGACGAACTGGGCGCCAAGGGGTTCGGCTGCTATTTTTTGGGTGTAGCTGCGCCCGCGGCCTATTTTTGTCACGGGGAGGGGGTGGGCAAAGCCTCGGTCTATTCCGAGTCTGGCGGACGAAGTGCGGCGGCCCCACTCCCCAAGGATATCGCCCACCCCCTTTTTGGGCATTTTTCCGCTGGACGAACTTGGCGCCAAGGGGCTCGGCTTCTCTTTTTTGGGCGCGGCTGTGCCCGCAGCCTTTTCTTGTCGCGGGGAGGGGGTGGTCAAAGCCTCGGCCCAGTCCGACTCCGGCGGACGAAGTGCGCCAGCCCCACGCCCCAAGGCTGTAGCCCACCCCTTATTTGGGCATTCTTTTTTGCGAGCGGCTGTGCCCTCATGTTATTGTTGTCACGGGGATGGGGTGGGATAAGTCTCGGCCCATTCTGAGCCCGGCGTACGAAGTTCGCCAGCCCCACGCCCCAAGGCTATAGCCCATCCCCTTTTGGGGCATTTTTCCGCAGGACGAACTTGGCGCCAAGGGGTTCGGCTGCTATTTTTTGGGAGCTGCTGTGCCCGCGGCCTATTTTTGTCGAGGGGAGGGGGTGGGAAAAGTCTCGGCCCATTCCGTGTCCGGCGGACGAAATTCGCCAGCCCCACGCCCCAAGGCTATAGCCCATCCCCTTTTGGGGCATTTTTCCACAGGACGAGCTTGGCGCCAAGGGGTTCGGCTGCTATTTTTTGGGCGCGGCTGTGCCCGCGGCCTATTTTTGTCACGGGGAGGGGGTGGGAAAAGTCTCGGCCCATTCCGAGTCCGGCGGACGAAGTTCGCCAGCCCCACGCCGGAAGGCTATAGCCCACCCCTTTTTTGGGCATTATTCCGCAGGACGAACTTGGCGCAAAGGGGTTCGGCCGCTCTTTTTTGGGCGCGGCTGTGCCCGCGGCCTATTTTTGCCGCGGGGAGGAGGTGGGAAAAGTCTCGGCCCATTCCGAGCCCGGCAGACGTAGTTCGCCAGCCCCACGCCCCAAGGCTATAGCCCACCCCTTTTTTGGGCATTTTTCCGCAGGACGAACTCTGCGCCAAGGGGTTCGGCTGCTCTTTATTGTGCGCGGCTGTGCCCGCAGCCTATTTTTGTCGCGGGGAGGGGGTGGCCAAAGACTCGGCCCATTCCGAGTCCGGCGGACGAAGTTCGCCCGCCCCACTGCCCAAGGCTATAGCACACCCCTTTTTTTGGCATTTTTCCGCAGGACAACCTTGGCGCCAAGGGGTTCGGCAGCTCCTTTTTGGGCGCGGCTGTGCCCGCGGCCTATTTGTTTCATGGGGAGGGGTTGGGCAAACTCTCGGCCCATTCCGAGTCCGGCAGAAGAAGTTCGCCCGCCCCACGCCGCAAGGCTATAGCCCACCCCCTTTTTGGGCATTTTGCCGTAGGACGAACTTGGCGCCAAGGGGTTTGGCTGCTCATAATTGGGCGCGGCTGTGCCCGCAGCCTATTTTTGTCACGGGGAGGGGGTGTGTAAAGTCTCGGCCCATTCCGAGGAAGGCGGACGAAGTTCGCCAGCCCCACGCCCCAAGGCTATAGCCCACCCCTTTTTTGGGCATTTTTCCGCAGGACGAACTTTGCGCCAAGGAGTTCGGCTGCTCTTTTTTGCGCGCGGCTGTGCCCGCACCCTATTTTTGTCTTGGGGAGGGGGTGGGAAAAGTCTCGGCCCATTCCAAGTCCGGCGGACGAAGTTCGCCTGCCCCACGCCCCAAGGCTATTGCACACCCCTTTTTTGGGCATATTTCCGCAGGACGAACTTCGCGCCAAGGGGTTCGGCTGCTCTTTTTTGGGCGCGGCTGTTCCCGCGGCCTATTTTTGTCGTGGGGAGGGGGTGGGCAAAGTCTCGGCCCATTTCGAGGAAGGCGGACGAAGTTCGCCAGCCCCACGCCCCAAGGCTATAGCCCACCCCTTTTTTGGGCATTTTTCCGCAGGACGAACTCTGCGCCAAGGGTTTGGCTGCTCTTTTTTGCACACGGCTGTGCCCGCAGCCTATTTTTGTCGCGGGGAGGGGGTGGGAAAAGTCTCGGCCCATTCCGAGTCCGGCGGACGAAGTTCGCCCGCCCCAAGCCCCTAGGCTATAGCTCACCCCCATTTTGGCCATTTTTCCGTAGGACGAACTTGGCGCCAAGGGTTCGGCTGCTATTTTTTGGGCGCGGCTGTGCCCGCGGCCGATTTTTGTCACGGGGAGGGGGTGGGCAAAGTCTCGTCCCATTCCGAGTCCGGCAGACGAAGTTCACCAGCCCCACGCCCCAAGGCTATAGCCCACCCCCGTTTTGGGCATTTTTCCACAGGACGAACTTGGCGCCAAGGGGATCGGCTGGTCTTTTTTGGGTGCGGCTGTGCGCGCAGCCTATTTTTGTCGCTGCTACGGGGTGGTCAAAGTCTCGGCCCATTCTGAGTCCGGCGGACGAAGTTCCCCAGCCCCACGCCCCAAGGCTATAGCCCACCCCCGTTTTTGGCATTTTTCCGCAGGACGAACTTGGCGCCAAGGGGATCGGCTGCTCTTTTTTGGTTGCGGCTGTGCCCGCGGCCTATTTTTGTCGCGGGGAGGGGGTGGGTAAAGTCTCGGCCCATTCCGAGGAAGGCGGACGAAGTTCGCCAGCCCCACGCCCCAAGGCTATAGCACACCCCTTTTTTGGGCTTTTTTCCGCAGGACGAACGTCGCGCCAAGGGGTTCGGCTGCTCTTTTTTGGGCGCGGCTGTGCCCGTGGTCTATTTTTGTTGCGGGGAGGGGGTGGGCAAAGTCTCGGCCCATTCCGAGTCCGGCGGACGAAGTTCGCCAGCCCCACGCCCCAAGGCTATAGCCCACCCCTTTTTTGGGCATTTTTCCGCAGGACGAACTCGGCACCAACGGGTTCGGCTGATCTTTTTTGGGTACGGCTGTGCCAGCGGCCTATATTTGTCGCAGGGAGGGGGTGGGGAAAGTCTCAGCCCATTCCGAGTCCGGCGGACGAAGTTCCCCAGCCCCACGCCCCAAGGCTATAGCCCACCCCTTTTTTGGCCATTTTTCCGCAGGACGAACTAGGCGCCAAGGGGTTCGGCTGCTCTTCCTTGGGCGCGGCTTATGCCGCGGCCTATTTTTGTTGCGGGGAGGGGATGGCCAAAGCCTCGGCCCATTCCGAGTCCGGCGGACGAAGTTTCCCAGCCCCACGCCCCAAGGCTATAGCCCACCCCTTTGTTGGGCATTTTTCCGCAGGACGAACTAGGCGCCAAGGGGTTCGGCTGCTCTTCCTTGCGCGCGGCTTTTGCCGCGGCCTATTTTTGTTGCGGGGAGGGGATGGCCAAAGTCTCGGCCTATTCCGAGGAAGGCGGACGAAGTTCGCCAGCCCCACGCCCCAAGGCTATAACCCACCCCCTTTTTGCGCATTTTTCCACAGGACGAACTTGGCGCCAACGGGTTCGGCTGCTCTTTTTTGGGCGCGGCTGTGCCCGCGGCCTATTTTTGTCGCAGGGAGGGGGTGGGCAAAGTCTCGGCCCATTCCGAGGAAGGGGGATGAACTTTGCAAGCCCCACGCCCCAAGTCTATAGCCCACCCCCTTTTTGGGCATTTTTCCGCAGGACGAACTTGGCGCCAAGGGGTTCGGCTGCTCTTTTTTGGGCGCCGCTGTGCCCGCGGCCTATTTTTCTCACGGGGAGGGGGTGGGAAAAGCCTCGGCCCATTTCGAGTCCAGCGGACGAAGTTCGCCAGCCATACGCCCCCAACGCTATCGGCCATCCCCTTTTTGGGCATTTTTCCGAAGGACGAACTTGGCGTCAAGGGGTTCGGCTGCTCATTTTTGGGCGCGGCTGTGGCCGCGGCCTATTTTTGTCGCGGGGAGGGGGTGGGCAAAGTCTCGGCCCATTCCGAGTCCGGCAGACGAAGTTCACCAGCCCCACGCCCCAAGGCTATAGCCCACCCCCGTTTTGGGCATTTTTCCACAGGACGAGCTTGGCGCCAAGGGGATCGGCTGCTGTTTTTTGGGTGCGGCTGTGCGCGCAGCCTATTTTTGTCGCTGGGAGGGGGTGGTCAAAGTCTCGGCCCATTCTGAGTCCGGCGGACGAAGTTCCCCAGCCCCACGCCCCAAGGCTGTAGCCCACCCCCGTTTTGGGCATTTTTCCGCAGGACGAACTTGGCGCCAAGGGGATCGGCTGCTCTTTTTTGGTTGCGGCTGTGCTGGCGGCCTATTTTTGTCGCGGTGAGGGGGTGGGCAAAGTGTCGGCCCATTCTGACTCCGGCGGACGAAGTTTGCCCGCCCCACGCCCCAAGGCTATACCCCACCCCTTTTTTGGGCATTTTTCCGCAGGAAGAACTTGGCGCCATGGGGCTCGGCAACTCTTTTTTGGGCGCGGCCGTGCCCGCGGCCTATTTTTATCGCTGCGAGGGGGTGGTCAAATTCTCGGCCCATTCCGTGTCCGGCGGACGAAGTTCCCCAGCCTCACGCCCCAAGGCTATAGCCCACCCTCGTTTTGGGCATTTTTCCGCAGGACGAACTTGGCGCCAAGGGGATCGGCTGCTCTTTTTTGGGTGCAGCTCTACACGCGGCCTACTTTTGTCATGGGGAGGGGGTGATCAAAGTCGCGGCCCATTCCGATGAAGGAAGACGAAGTTCGCCAGCCCCACGCCCCAAGGCTATAGCCCACCGCCTTTTTGGGCATTGTTCCGCAGGACGAACTTTGCGCCAAGGGGTTCGGCAGCTCTTTTTTGGGTGCGGCTGTGCCCGCGGCCTATTTTTGTCACGGGGAGGGGGTTGGCAAAGCCCCGGCCCATTCCGAGGCAGGCGGACGAAGTTCACCGGCCCCATGCCCCAAGGCTATAGCCCACCCCCTTTTTGGGCATTTTTCCGCAGGACGAACTTGGCGCCTAGGGGTTCGACTGCTCTTTTTTGGGCGCGGCTGTGCCCGCGGCCTATTTTTTTCATGGGGAGGGGGTTGACAAAGCCTCGGCCCATTCCGAGCCGGGCGGACGATGTGCACCGGCCCCACGCCCCAAGGCTATAGCCCGTCCCCTTTTTGGGCATTTTTCCGCAGGACGAACTTGGCGCGAACGGGTTCGGCTGCTAGTTTTTGGGCGCGGCTGTGCCCGTGGCCTATTTTTGCCGCGGGGAGGGGGTGGGCAAAGTCTCGGCCCATTCCGAGGAAGGCGGACGAAGTTCGCCAACCCCACGCCCCAAGGCTATAGCCCACCCCTTATTTGGCCATTCTTCCGGAGGACGTACTTGGCGCCAAGGGGTTCGCCTGCTCTTTTTTGGGTGCGGCTGTGCCCGTGGCCTATTTTTGTCGCGGGGAGGGGGTGGTCAAAGTCTCGGCCCATTGCGAGGAAGGCGGACGAAGTTCACCAGCCCGACGCCCCAAGGCTATAGCCCACCCCCTTTTTGGGCATTTTTCCGCAGGACGAACTTGGCGCCAACGGGTTCGGCTGCAATATTTTGGGCGCGGCTGTGCCAGCGGCCTATGTTTGCCGCAGGGAGGGGGTGGGCAAAGTCTCAGCCCATTCCGAGGATGGCGGACGAAGTTCGCCAGCCCCACGCCCCAAGGCTATAGCACGCCCCTTATTTGGCCATTCTTCCGCAGGACGAACTTGGTGCCAAGGGGTTCGGCTTCCCTTTTTTGGGTACGGCTGTGCCCGCGGCCTATTTTTGTCGCGGGGAGGGGGTGGTCAAAGTCTCAGCCCATTCCGAGGAAGGCGGACGAAGTTCACCAGCCCCACGCCCCAAGGCTATAGCCCACCCCCTTTTTGGGCATTTTTCGCAGGACGAACTTGGCGCCAACGGGTTCGGCTGCTATTTTTTGGGCGCGGCTGTGCCCGCGGCCTATTTTTGTCGCGGGGAGGGGGTGGGAAAAGCCTCGGCCCATTCCGAGTCCGGCGGACGAAGTTCGCCAGCCCCACGCCCCAAGGCTATAGCCCACCCCTTTTTTGGCCATTTTTCCGCAGGACGAACTAGGCGCCAAGGGGTTCGGCTGCTCTTCCTTGGGCGCGGCTTTTGCCGCGTCCTATTTTTGTTGCGGGGAGGGGATGGCCAAAGCCTCGGCCCATTCCGAGTCCGGCGGACGAAGTTCCCCAGCCCCACGCCCCAAGGCTATAGCCCACCCCTTTTTTGGGCATTTTTCCGCAGGACGAACTAGGTGCCAAGGGGTTCGGCTGCTCTTCCTTGGGCGCGGCTTTTGCCGCGGCCTATTTTTGTTGCGGGGAGGGGATGGCCAAAGTCTCGGCCTATTCCGAGGAAGGCGGACGAAGTTCACCAGCCCCACGCCCCAAGGCTATAACCCACCCCCTTTTTGCGCATTTTTCCACAGGACGAACTTGGCGCCAACGGGTTCGGCTGCTCTTTTTTGGGCGCGGCTGTGCCCGCGGCCTATTTTTGTCGCGGGGAGGGGGTGGGAAAAGTCTCGGCCCATTCTGAGTCCGGCAGTAGAAGTTCGCCAGCCCCACGCCCCAAGGCTATAGCCCAACCCCTTTTTGGGCATTTTTCCGTAGGACGAACTTGGCGCCAATGGGTTCGGCTGCTCTTTTTTGGGCGCGGCTGTGCCCGCGACCTATTTTTTTCGCGGGGAGGGGGTGGGTAAAGTCTCGGCCCATTCCGAGGAAGGCAGATGAAGTTCGCCAGCCCCACGGCCCAAGGCTATAGCCCACCCCTTTTTTGGGCATTTTTCCGCAGGACGAACTCTGCCCCAAGGGGTTCGGCTGCTCTTTTTTGCGCGTGGCTGTGCCCGCACCCTATTTTTGTCGTGGGGAGGGGGTGGGCGAAGTTAACCAGCCCTACGCCCCAAGGCTATAGCCCACCCCCATTCGGAGCCAGGCGGGCGAAGTTAACCAGCCCTACGCCCCAAGGCTATAGCCCACCCCCATTTTGGGCATTTTTCCGCAGGATGAACTTGGCGCCAAGGGGTTCGGCTGCTCTTTTTTGGGTGCAGCTGTGCCCGCGGCCTATTTTTGGCACGGGGAGGGGGTGGGAAAAGTCTCGGCCCATTCCGAGCCCGGCGGACGTAGTTAACCAGCCCCACGACCCAAGGCTATAGCCCACTATCATTTTGGGCATTTTTCCGCAGGACGAACTTGGTGCCAAGGTGTTTGGCAGCTCTTTTTTGGTTGCGGCTGTGCCCGCGGCCTATTTTTGGCACGGGGAGGGGGTGGGCAAAGTCTCGGCTCGTTCCGAGGAAGGCGGATGAACTTTGCCGGCCCCACGCCCAAAGGCTATAGCACACTCCTTTTTTGGGCATTTTTCCGCAGGACGAACTTGGCGCCAAGGGGTTCCGCTGCTCTTTTTTGGGCACGGTTGTGCCCACGGTCTATTTTTGTCGCGGGGAGGGGGTGGGCAAAGTCTCGGCCCATTCCGAGTCCGACGGACAAAGTTCGCCAGCCCCACGCCCCAAGGCTATAGCCCACCCCCTTTTTGGGCATTTTTCCGCAGGACGAACTAGGCACCAAGGGGTTCGGCTGCTCTTTTTTGGGTACGGCTGTGCCCGCAGCCTATTTTTGTCACGGGGAGGGGGTGGGGAAAGTCTCAGCCCATTCCGAGTCCGGCGGATGAAGTTCGCCAGCCCCACGCCCCAAGGCTATAGCCCACCCCCTTTTTGGGCATTTTTCCGCAGGACGAACTAGGCACCAAGGGGTTCGGCTGCTCTTTTATGGGCGCGGCTGTGCCCGCGGCCTATTTTTGTCGCGGGGAGGGGGTGGGCAAAATCTCGGCCCATTCCGAGTCCGACGGATGAAGTTCGCCAGCCCCACGCCCAAAGGCTATAGCACACTCCTTTTTTGGGCATTTTTCCGCAGGACGAACTTGGCGCCAAGGGGTTCGTCTGCTCTTTTTTGGTCGCCGTTCTGCCCACGGTCTATTTTTGTCGCGGGGAGCGGGTGGGCAAAGTCTCGGCCCATTCCGAGTCCGGCGGACGAAGTTCGCCAGCCCCACGCCCCAAGGCTATAGCCCACCCCTTTTTTGGGCATTTTTCCGCAGGACGAACTCGGCACCAAGGGGTTCGGATGATCTTTTTTGGGTACGGCTGTGCCAGCGGCCTATTTTTGTCGCAGGGAGGGGGTGGGGAAAGTCTCAGCCCATTCCGAGTCCGGCGGATGAAGTTCGCAAGCCCCACGCCCCAAGGCTATAGCCCACCCCCTTTTTGGGCATTTTTCCGCAGGACGAACTAGGCACCAAGGGGTTCGGCTGCTCTTTTTTGGGTACGGCTGTGCCCGCAGCCTATTTTTGTCACGGGGAGGGGGTGGGGAAAGTCTCTGCCCATTCCGAGCCCGGCGGACGTAGTTAACCAGCCCCACGCCCCAAGGCTATAGCCCATCAACATTTTGGGCATTTTTCCGCAGGACGAACTTGGCTCCAAGGGGTTCGGCTGCCCTTTTATGGGCGCGGCTGTGCCCGCGGCCTATTTTTGTCGCAGGGAGGGGGTGGCCAAAGTCTCGGCCCATTCCGAGGAAGGCGGACGAAGTTCGCCGGCCCCACGCCCAAATTCTATAGCCCACCCCCTTTTTGGGCATTTTTCCGCAGGAGGAACTAGGGACCAAGGGGTTCGGCTGCTCTTTTTTGGGTGCGGCTGTGTCCGCGGCCTATTTTTGTTACGGGGAGGGGGTGGGGAAAGTCTCTGCCCATTCCGAGTCCGGCGGGCGAAGTTAACCAGCCCCACGCCCCAAGGCTATAGCCCACCCCCTTTTTTTGCATTTTTCCGCAGGATGAAATTGGCGCCAAGGGGTTCGGCTGCTCTTTTTTGGGCGCGGCTGGGCCCGTGGCCTATTTTTGTCATGGGGAGGGGGTGGGAAAAGTCTCGGCCCATTTCGAGGAAGGCGGATGAACTTTGCGGCCCCACGCCCATAGGCTATAGCACACCCCTGTATTGGGTATTTTTCCGCAGGACGGACTTGGCGCCAAGGGGTTCGGCTGCTCTTTTTTGGGCGCGGTTTTGCCCGAGGCCTATTTTTGTCGTGGGGAGGGGGTGGGAAAAGTCTCGGCCCATTCCGATTCCGGCGGATGAAGTTCGCCAGCCCGACGCCCCAAGGCTATAGCCCACCCCATTTTTGCGCATTTTTCCGCAGGACGAACTTGGCGCCAAGGGGTTTTCGGCGGCTCTTTTTTGGGCGCGGCTGTGTCCGCGGCCTATTTTTGTCGTGGGGAGGGGGTGGGCACAGTCTCGGCCCGTTCCGAGTCCGACGGACGAAGTGCGCCGGCCCAACACCCAAGGCTGTAGCCCACCCCCTTTTTGGGCATTTTTCCGCAGGACGAACATGGCGCCATGGGGTTCGGCAGATCTTTTTTGGGCGCGGTTTTGCCCGAGGCCTATTTTTGTCGTGGGGAGGGGGTGGGAAAAGTCCCTGCCCATTCCGAGTCCGGCGGACGAAGTTCGCCAGCCCCACGCTTCAAGGCTATAGCCCAACACCTTTTTGCGCATTTTTCCGCAGGACGAACTTGGCGCCAAGGGGTTCGGCTACTCTTTTTTGCGCGTGGTTTTGCCCGAGGCCTATTTTTGTCGTGGGGAGGGGGTGGGAAAAGTCTCTGCCCATTCCGAGTCCGGCGGACGAAGTTTGCCAGCCCCACGCTCCAAGGCTATAGCCCAACACCTTTTTGCGCATTTTCCCGCAGGACGAACACTGCGCCAAGGGGTTCGGCTGCTCGTTTTTGGGCGCGGCTGTGCACGCCGCCTATTTTTGTCGCGGGGAGGGGGTGGGAAAATTCTCGGCCCGTTTCGAGTCCGGCGGACGAAGTTCGTCCGCCCCACGCCACAAGGCTATAGCCCACCCCTTTTTTGGGCATATTTCCGCCGGACGAACTTGGCGCCAAGGGGTTCGGCTGCTCTTTTTTGGGCGCGGCTGTGCCCGCGGCCTATTTTTGTCACGGGGAGGGGGTGGCCAAAGTCTCGGTGCATTCCGAGTCCCGCAGATGAAGTTCGCCAGCCCCAAGCCCCAAGGCTATAGCCCACCTCTTTTTTGGGCATTTTTCCGCAGGACGGACTTGGCGCCAAGGGGTTCGGCTGGTCTTTTTTGGGCGGGGCTGTGCCCGCGCCCTATTTTTGTCACGGGGAGGGGGTGGCCAAAGTCTCTGCGCATTCCGAGTCCCGCGGACGAAGTTCGCCAGCCCCACGCCCCAAGGCTATAGCCCACCTCTTTTTTGGGCATTTTTCCGCAGGACGGACTTGGCGCCAAGGGGTTCGGCTGCTCCTTTTTGGGCGCGGCTGTGCCCGCGGCCTATTTTTGGCGCTGGGAGGGGGTGGCCGAAGTCTCGGCCCATTCCGAGTCCGGCGGAAGAAGTTCGCCAGCCCCACGCCCCAAGGCTGTAGCCCACCCCTTTTTTGGGCATTTTTCCGCAGGACGAACTTGGCGCCAGAGGGTTCGGCTGCTCTTTTTTGGGTGCGGCTTTGCCCGCGGCCTATTTTTGTCATGGGGAGGGGGTGGGAAAAGTCTCGGCCCATTCCTAGTCCGGCGGGCGAAGTTCGCCGGCCCGACGCCCCAAGGCTATAGCCCACCCACTTTTTCGGCATTTTTCCGCAGGACGAACTTTGCGCCAAGGGGTTCGGCTGCTCTTTTTTGGCCGAGGCTGTGCCCGCAGCCTATTTTTGTCTCGGGGTGGGGGTGGGCAAAGTCTCGGCCCATTCCGAGTCTGGCGGACGACGTGCGCCCGCCCCACGCCCCTAGGCTATAGCCCACCCCTTTTTTGGGTATTTTTCCGCAGGACGAACTTGGCGGCAAGGGGTTCGCCTGCTCTTTTTCTGGCGCGGCTGTGCCCACGGCCTATTTTTGTCACGGGGAGGGGGTGGGAAAAGTCTCGGCCCATTTTGAGTCAGGCGGACGAAGTCCGCCCGACCCACGCCCCAAAGGCTATAGCACACCCCTTTTTTGGGCATTTTTCCGCAGGACGAACTTGGCGCCAAGGGGTTCGGCTGCTCTTTTTTGGGCATGGCTGTGCCCGCGGCCTATTTTTTGCGCGGGGAGTGGGTGGGAAAAGTCTCGGCCCATTCCGAGTCTGGCGGACGAAGTTCGCCGGTCCCACACCCCAAGGCTATAGCCCACCCCCTTTTTGGGCAGTTTTCCGCAGGACGAACTTGGCGCCAAGGGGTTCGCCTGCTCTTTTTTGGGCGCGGCTGTGCCCGCGGCCTATTTTTGTCGCGGGGAGGGGGTGGGAAAAGTCTCGGCCCATTCCGAGTCCGGCGGACGAAGTTCGCCCGCCCCACGCCCCAATGCTATAGCCCACCCCCTTTTTGGGCATTTTTCCGCCGGACAAACTTGGCGCCAAGGGGTTCGGCTGCTCTTTTTTGGGCCCGACTGTGCCCGCATCCTATTTTTGTCGCAGGGAGGGGGTGACCAAAGTCTCGGCCCATTCCGAGGAAGGCGGATGAACTTTGCCGGCCCCACGCCCAAAGGCTATAGCACACCCTCTTTTTGGGCATTTTTCTGCAGGACGAACTTGGCGGCAAGGGGTTCGGCTGCTCTTTTTTGGGCGCGGCTGTGCCCGCGCCCTATTTTTGTCGCGGGGAGGGGGTGGCCAAAGTCTCGGCCCATTCCGTGTCCGGCGGACGAAGTTCGCCAGCCCCACGCCCCAAGGCTATAGCCCACCTCTTTTTTGGGCATTTTTCCGCAGGACGAACTTGGCGCCAAGGGGTTCGGCTGCTCTTTTTTGTCCGCGGTTTTGCCCGAGGCCTATTTTTGTCGCGGGGAGAGGGTGGGAAATGTCTCGGCCCATTCCGAGTCCGGCGGACGAAGTTCGCCAGCCCGACGCACGAAGGCTATAGCCGACCCCCTTTTTGGGAATTTTTCCGCAGGACGAACTTCGCGGCATGGGATTCGGCTGCTCTTTTTTGGGCGCGACTGTCCCCGCGGCCTATTTCTGTCATGGGGAGGGGGTGGGCAAAGTCTCGGCCCATTCCGAGTCCGGCGGACGCGCCGGCCCCACACCCAAGGCTATAGCCCACCCCCTTTTTGGGCATTTTTCCGCAGGACGAACATGGCGCCATGGGGTTCCGCTGCTCTTTTTTGGATGCGGTTTTGCCCGAGGCCTATTTTTATCGTGGGGAGGGGGTGGGAAAAGTCTCTGCAAATTCCGAGTCCGGCGGACGAAGTTCGTCAGCCCCACGGTCCAAGGCTATAGCCCAACACCTTTTTGCGTATTTTTCCGCAGGACGAACTTGGCGCCATGGGGTTCAGCTGCTCTTTTTTGGGCGCGGCTGTGCCCGCAGCCTATTTTTGCCGCGGGGAGGGGGTGGGAAAAGTCTAAGCCCATTCCGAGTCCGGCGGACGAAGTTCGGCAGCCCCACGCCCCGAGGTTATAGCCCACCCCCTTTTTGGGCATTTTTCCGCCGGACGAACTTGGTGCCAAGGGGTTCGGCTGCTTTTTTTTGGGCGCGGCTGTGCCCGCGGCCTATTTTTGTCGCAGGGAGGGGGTGGCCAAAGTCTCGGCCCATTCCGAGGAAGGCGGACGAAGTTCGCCGGCCCCACGCCCAAATTCTATAGCCCACCCCCTTTTTGGGCATTTTTCCGCAGGAGGAACTAGGGACCAAGGGGTTCGGCTGCTCTTTTTTGGGTGCGGCTGTGTCCGCGGCCTATTTTTGTTACGGGGAGGGGGTGGGGAAAGTCTCTGCCCATTCCGAGTCCGGCGGGCGAAGTTAACCAGCCCCACGCCCCAAGGCTATAGCCCACCCCCTTTTTTTGCATTTTTCCGCAGGATGAAATTGGCGCCAAGGGGTTCGGCTGCTCTTTTTTGGGCGCGGCTGGGCCCGTGGCCTATTTTTGTCATGGGGAGGGGGTGGGAAAAGTCTCGGCCCATTTCGAGGAAGGCGGATGAACTTTGCGGCCCCACGCCCATAGGCTATAGCACACCCCTGTATTGGGTATTTTTCCGCAGGACGGACTTGGCGCCAAGGGGTTCGGCTGCTCTTTTTTGGGCGCGGTTTTGCCCGAGGCCTATTTTTGTCGTGGGGAGGGGGTGGGAAAAGTCTCGGCCCATTCCGATTCCGGCGGATGAAGTTCGCCAGCCCGACGCCCCAAGGCTATAGCCCACCCCATTTTTGCGCATTTTTCCGCAGGACGAACTTGGCGCCAAGGGGTTTTCGGCGGCTCTTTTTTGGGCGCGGCTGTGTCCGCGGCCTATTTTTGTCGTGGGGAGGGGGTGGGCACAGTCTCGGCCCGTTCCGAGTCCGACGGACGAAGTGCGCCGGCCCAACACCCAAGGCTGTAGCCCACCCCCTTTTTGGGCATTTTTCCGCAGGACGAACATGGCGCCATGGGGTTCGGCAGATCTTTTTTGGGCGCGGTTTTGCCCGAGGCCTATTTTTGTCGTGGGGAGGGGGTGGGAAAAGTCCCTGCCCATTCCGAGTCCGGCGGACGAAGTTCGCCAGCCCCACGCTTCAAGGCTATAGCCCAACACCTTTTTGCGCATTTTTCCGCAGGACGAACTTGGCGCCAAGGGGTTCGGCTACTCTTTTTTGCGCGTGGTTTTGCCCGAGGCCTATTTTTGTCGTGGGGAGGGGGTGGGAAAAGTCTCTGCCCATTCCGAGTCCGGCGGACGAAGTTTGCCAGCCCCACGCTCCAAGGCTATAGCCCAACACCTTTTTGCGCATTTTCCCGCAGGACGAACACTGCGCCAAGGGGTTCGGCTGCTCGTTTTTGGGCGCGGCTGTGCACGCCGCCTATTTTTGTCGCGGGGAGGGGGTGGGAAAATTCTCGGCCCGTTTCGAGTCCGGCGGACGAAGTTCGTCCGCCCCACGCCACAAGGCTATAGCCCACCCCTTTTTTGGGCATATTTCCGCCGGACGAACTTGGCGCCAAGGGGTTCGGCTGCTCTTTTTTGGGCGCGGCTGTGCCCGCGGCCTATTTTTGTCACGGGGAGGGGGTGGCCAAAGTCTCGGTGCATTCCGAGTCCCGCAGATGAAGTTCGCCAGCCCCAAGCCCCAAGGCTATAGCCCACCTCTTTTTTGGGCATTTTTCCGCAGGACGGACTTGGCGCCAAGGGGTTCGGCTGGTCTTTTTTGGGCGGGGCTGTGCCCGCGCCCTATTTTTGTCACGGGGAGGGGGTGGCCAAAGTCTCTGCGCATTCCGAGTCCCGCGGACGAAGTTCGCCAGCCCCACGCCCCAAGGCTATAGCCCACCTCTTTTTTGGGCATTTTTCCGCAGGACGGACTTGGCGCCAAGGGGTTCGGCTGCTCCTTTTTGGGCGCGGCTGTGCCCGCGGCCTATTTTTGGCGCTGGGAGGGGGTGGCCGAAGTCTCGGCCCATTCCGAGTCCGGCGGAAGAAGTTCGCCAGCCCCACGCCCCAAGGCTGTAGCCCACCCCTTTTTTGGGCATTTTTCCGCAGGACGAACTTGGCGCCAGAGGGTTCGGCTGCTCTTTTTTGGGTGCGGCTTTGCCCGCGGCCTATTTTTGTCATGGGGAGGGGGTGGGAAAAGTCTCGGCCCATTCCTAGTCCGGCGGGCGAAGTTCGCCGGCCCGACGCCCCAAGGCTATAGCCCACCCACTTTTTCGGCATTTTTCCGCAGGACGAACTTTGCGCCAAGGGGTTCGGCTGCTCTTTTTTGGCCGAGGCTGTGCCCGCAGCCTATTTTTGTCTCGGGGTGGGGGTGGGCAAAGTCTCGGCCCATTCCGAGTCTGGCGGACGACGTGCGCCCGCCCCACGCCCCTAGGCTATAGCCCACCCCTTTTTTGGGTATTTTTCCGCAGGACGAACTTGGCGGCAAGGGGTTCGCCTGCTCTTTTTCTGGCGCGGCTGTGCCCACGGCCTATTTTTGTCACGGGGAGGGGGTGGGAAAAGTCTCGGCCCATTTTGAGTCAGGCGGACGAAGTCCGCCCGACCCACGCCCCAAAGGCTATAGCACACCCCTTTTTTGGGCATTTTTCCGCAGGACGAACTTGGCGCCAAGGGGTTCGGCTGCTCTTTTTTGGGCATGGCTGTGCCCGCGGCCTATTTTTTGCGCGGGGAGTGGGTGGGAAAAGTCTCGGCCCATTCCGAGTCTGGCGGACGAAGTTCGCCGGTCCCACACCCCAAGGCTATAGCCCACCCCCTTTTTGGGCAGTTTTCCGCAGGACGAACTTGGCGCCAAGGGGTTCGCCTGCTCTTTTTTGGGCGCGGCTGTGCCCGCGGCCTATTTTTGTCGCGGGGAGGGGGTGGGAAAAGTCTCGGCGCATTCCGAGTCCGGCGGACGAAGTTCGCCCGCCCCACGCCCCAATGCTATAGCCCACCCCCTTTTTGGGCATTTTTCCGCCGGACAAACTTGGCGCCAAGGGGTTCGGCTGCTCTTTTTTGGGCCCGACTGTGCCCGCATCCTATTTTTGTCGCAGGGAGGGGGTGACCAAAGTCTCGGCCCATTCCGAGGAAGGCGGATGAACTTTGCCGGCCCCACGCCCAAAGGCTATAGCACACCCTCTTTTTGGGCATTTTTCTGCAGGACGAACTTGGCGGCAAGGGGTTCGGCTGCTCTTTTTTGGGCGCGGCTGTGCCCGCGCCCTATTTTTGTCGCGGGGAGGGGGTGGCCAAAGTCTCGGCCCATTCCGTGTCCGGCGGACGAAGTTCGCCAGCCCCACGCCCCAAGGCTATAGCCCACCTCTTTTTTGGGCATTTTTCCGCAGGACGAACTTGGCGCCAAGGGGTTCGGCTGCTCTTTTTTGTCCGCGGTTTTGCCCGAGGCCTATTTTTGTCGCGGGGAGAGGGTGGGAAATGTCTCGGCCCATTCCGAGTCCGGCGGACGAAGTTCGCCAGCCCGACGCACGAAGGCTATAGCCGACCCCCTTTTTGGGAATTTTTCCGCAGGACGAACTTCGCGGCATGGGATTCGGCTGCTCTTTTTTGGGCGCGACTGTCCCCGCGGCCTATTTCTGTCATGGGGAGGGGGTGGGCAAAGTCTCGGCCCATTCCGAGTCCGGCGGACGCGCCGGCCCCACACCCAAGGCTATAGCCCACCCCCTTTTTGGGCATTTTTCCGCAGGACGAACATGGCGCCATGGGGTTCCGCTGCTCTTTTTTGGATGCGGTTTTGCCCGAGGCCTATTTTTATCGTGGGGAGGGGGTGGGAAAAGTCTCTGCAAATTCCGAGTCCGGCGGACGAAGTTCGTCAGCCCCACGGTCCAAGGCTATAGCCCAACACCTTTTTGCGTATTTTTCCGCAGGACGAACTTGGCGCCATGGGGTTCAGCTGCTCTTTTTTGGGCGCGGCTGTGCCCGCAGCCTATTTTTGCCGCGGGGAGGGGGTGGGAAAAGTCTAAGCCCATTCCGAGTCCGGCGGACGAAGTTCGGCAGCCCCACGCCCCGAGGTTATAGCCCACCCCCTTTTTGGGCATTTTTCCGCCGGACGAACTTGGTGCCAAGGGGTTCGGCTGCTTTTTTTTGGGCGCGGCTGTGCCCGCATCCTATTTTTGTCACGGGGAGGGGGTGACCAAAGTCTCGGCCCATTCCTAGGAAGGCGGATGAACTTTGTCGGCCCCACGCCCAAATCCTATAGCACACCCCTTTTCTGGGCATTTTTCCGCAGGAGGAACTTGGCGCCAAGGGGTTCGACAGCTCTTTTTTGGGCGCGGGCACATTTTTTTCACGGGGAAGGGGTGGCCAAAGTCTCGGCCCATTCCAAGGAAGGCGGATGAACTTTGCCGGCCCCACGCCCAAAGGCTATGGCACACCCCTTTTTTGGGAATTTTTCCGCACGACGAACTTGGCGCCAAGGGGTTCGGCTGCTCTTTTTTGTCCGCGGCTTTGCCCGAGGCCTATTTTTGTCGCGGGGAGGGGGTGGGAAATGTCTCGGCCCATTCCGATTCCGGCGGACGAAGTTCGCCAGCCCGATGCCCCAAGGCTATAGCCGACCCCCTTTTTGGGAATTTTTCCGCAGGACGAACTTCGCGGCATGGGATTCGGCTGCTCTTTTTTGGGCGCGGCTGTGCCCGCGGCCTATTTCTGTCGTGGGGAGGGGGTGGGCAAAGTCTCGGCCCATTCCGAGTCCGGCGGACGAAGTGCGCCGGCCCCACACCCAAGGCTATAGCCCACCCCCTTTTTGGGCATTTTTCCGCAGGACGAACACGGCGCCATGGGGTTCGGCTGCTCTTTTTTGGATACGGTTTTGCCCGAGGCCTATTTTTGTCGTGGGGAGTGGGTGGCCAAAGTCTCGGCCCATTCCGAGGAAGGCGGATGAACTTTGCCGGCCCCACGCCGAAAGGCTATAGCACACCCCTTTTTTGGGCATTTTTCCGCAGGACGAACTTGGCGCCAAGGGGTTCGGCTGCTCTTTTTTGGACGCGGCTGTGCCCGCGCCCTATTTTTGTCGCGGGGAGGGGGTGGCCAAAGTCTCGGCCCAGTCCGAGGAAGGCGGATGAAGTTTGCCGGCCCCACGCCCAAAGGCTATAGCACACCCCTTTTTTGGGCTTCTTTACTCATGACGAACATGGCGCCAAGGGGTTCGGCTGCCCTTTTTTGGGCACGGCTGTGCCCGCGGCCTATTTTTGTCGCGGGGAGGAGGTGGCCAAAGTCTAGGCCCATTGTGAGTCCGGCGGACAAAGTGCGCCAGCCCCACGCTCCAACGCTATAGCCCCCCTCTTTTGTGGGCATTTTTCCGCAGGATGAACTTGGCGCCAAGGGGTTCGGCTGCTCTTTTTTGGGCGCGGCTGTGCCCGCGGCCTATTTCTGTCGTGGGGAGGGGGTGGGCAAAGTCTCGGCCCATTCCGAGTCCGGCGGACGAAGTGCGCCGGCCCCACACCCAAGGCTATAGCCCACCCCCTTTTTGGGCATTTTTCCGCAGGACGAACACGGCGCCATGGGGTTCGGCTGCTCTTTTTTGGATACGGTTTTGCCCGAGGCCTATTTTTGTCGTGGGGAGTGGGTGGCCAAAGTGTCAGCCCATTCCGAGGAAGGCGGATGAACTTCGCCGGCCCCACGCCCCAAGGCTATAGCACACCCCTTTTTTGGGCATTTTTCCGCAGGACGAACTTGGCGCGAAGGGGTTCGGCTGCTCCTTTTTGGCCGCGGCTGTGCCCGCGTCCTATTTTTGTCGTGGGGAGGGGGTGGGAAAATTCTCGGCCTGTTCTGAGTCCGGCGGACAAACTTCGGTGAGGGGGTTGCCAAAGTCTCGGCCAATGCCGAGGAAGGCGGATGAACTTTGCGGCCCCACGCCCAAAGGCTATAGCACACCCCTTTTTTGGGCATTTTTCCGCAGGACGAACTCTGCGCCAAGGGGTTCGGCTGCTCTTTTTTGGGCGCGGCTGAGCCCGCGGCCTATTTTTGTCTCGGGGAGGGGGTGGGAAAAGTCTCGGCCCATTCCGAGTCCGGCGGACGAACTTTGCCGGCCCCACGCCCAAAGGCTATAGCACACCCCATTTTTGGGCATTTTTCCGCAGGACGAACTTATCGCCAAGGGGTTCGGCTGCTCTTTTTTGCGCGCGGCTATGTCCGCGGCCTATTTTTGTCGCGGGCAGGGGGTGGGCATAGTCTCCGCCCATTCCGAGTCAGGCGGATGAAGTTCGCCAGCCCCACGACCCAAGGCTATAGCCCACCCCTTTTTTGGGCATTTTTACGTAGGACGAACTTGGCGCCAAGGGGTTCGGCTGCTTTTTTTTGGGCGTGGCTGTGCCCGCGGCCTATTTTTGTCGCGGGGAGGGGGGTGGCCAAAGTCTCGGCCCATTCCGAGTCCAGCGGACGAAGTTCGCCAGCCCAAAGCCCCAAGGCTATAGCCCACCTCTTTTTTGGGCATTTTTCCGCGGGACAAACTTGGCGCAAAGGGGTTCGGCAGCTCCTTTTTGGGCGCGGCTGTGCCCGCGGCCTATTTTTGTCGCGGGGAGGGTGTGGGCAAAGTCTCGGCCCCTTCCGAGGAAGGCGGACGAAGTGTGCCAGCCCCACGCCCCAAGGCTATAGCCCACCCCCTTTTTGGGCATTTTTCCGCAGGACGAACTTGGCGCCAACGGGTTCGGCTGCTCTTTTTTGGGCGCGGCTGTGCCCGCGGCCTATTTTTGTTGCGGGGAAGGGGTGGGCAAAGTGTCGGCCCATTCCGAGTCCGGCGGACGAAGTTCGCCAGCCCCACGCCCCAAGGCTGTAGCCCACCCCCTTTTTGGGCATTTTTCCGCAGGATGAAATTGACGCCAAGGGGATCCGCTGCTTTTTTTTGGCCGCGGCTGTGCCTGCGGCCTATTTTTGTCGCGGGGAGGGGGTGGGCAAAGTCTCCGCCCCGTCCGAGGAAGGCGGACGAAGTTCGCCAGCCCCACGCCCCAAGGCTATAGCCCGCACCCATTTTGGGCATTTTCCGCAGGAGAAGCTTGGCGAGAAGGGGTTCGGCTGCACTTTTTTGGGCGCGGCTGTGCCCGCAGCCTATTTTTATCGCGGGGAGGGGATGGCCCAAGTCTCGGCCCATTCCAAGGAAGGGGGACGAAGTTCACCAGCCCCACGCCCCAAGGCTACAGCCCACCCCTTTTTTGGGCATTTTTCCGCAGGACGAACTTGGCGCCTAGGGGTTCGGCTGCTCTTTTTTGGGCGCGGCTGTGCCCGCGGCCTATTTTTGGAGCGGGGAGCGGGTGGGCAAAGTCTCAGCCCATTCTGAGGAAGGCGGATGAACTTTGCCGGCCCCACGCCCCAAGGCTATAGCACACCTCTTTTTTGGGCATTTTTCCGTAGGACGAACTTGGCACCAAGGGCTTCAGCTGCTCTTTTTTGGGCGCGGCTGTGCCCGCGGCGTATTTTTGGAGCGGGGAACGGGTGTGCAAAGTCTCGGCCCATTCTGAGGAAGGCGGATGAACTTTGCCGGCCCCAAGCCCCAAGGCTATGGCACACCCCTATTTTGGGCATTTTTCCGCAGGACGAACTTGGCGCCAAGGGGTTCGGCTGCTCTTTTTTGGGCGCGGGGAGCGGGTGGACAATGTCTCGGCCCATTCCAAGGAAGGCGGATGAACTTTGCAGGCCCCACGCCCCATGGCAATAGCACACCCCTTTTTTGGGCATTTTTCCGCAGGACGAACTTTGTGCCAAGGTGTTCGGCTGCTCTTTTTTGGGCGCGGCTGTGCCCGCGGCCTATTTTTGTCGCGGGGAGGGGGTGGCCAAAGTCTCGGCCCATTCCGAGGATGGCGGATGGAGTTCGCCAGCCCCACGCCCCAAGGCTATAGCCCACCCCTTTTTTGGGCATTTTTCCACAGGACGAACATGGCGGGAAGGGGTTAGGCTGCTCTTTTTTGGGCGCGGTTTTGCCCGCGGCCTATTTTTGTCGGGGGGAGGGGGTGGGAAAAGTCTCGGCCCATTCCGAGTCCGGCGGATGAAGTTCGCCGTCCCCACGCCCAAAGGCCAGCCCCACGCCCCAAGGCTATAGCCCACCCCCTTTTTGGGCATTTTTCCTCAGGACGAACTTGGCGCCAAGGGGTTCAGCTGCTCTTTTTTGGGCGCGGCTGTGCACGCGGCCTATTTTTGTCGCGGGGAGCGGGTGGACAAAGTCTCGGCCCATTCCGAGGAAGGCGGACGAAGTGCGCCGGATCCACGCCCCAAGGCTATAGCCCCCCCCCCCCCCCCTTTTTGGGTATTTTTCCGCAGGACGAACTTGGCGCCAAGGGGTTCGGCTGCTCTTTTTTGGGCGAGGCTGTGCCCGCGGCCTATTTTTGTTGTGGGGAGGGGGTGGGAAAAGTCTCGGCCCATTCCGAGTCCGGCAGACGAAGTGCGCCAGCCCCACGCCCCAAGGCTATAGCCCACCCCTTTTTTGGGCATTTTTCCGCAGGACGAACTTGGCGCCAAGGGGTTCGGCTGCTTTTTTTTGGGCGCGGCTGTGCCGGCGGCCGATTTTTGTCGCGGGGAGGGGGTGGGCAAAGTCTCGGCCCATTCCGAGTCCGGCGGACGAAGCTCGCCGGCCCCACACCCCAAGTCTATAGCCCACCCCTTTTTTGGGCATTTTTCCGCAGGACGAACTTGGCGCCACGGGGTTCGGCTGCTCTTTTTTGGGTGCGGCTGTGCCCGCAGCCTATTTTTAACGCGGGGAGGGGGTGGGCAAACTCTCGGCCCATTCCGAGGAAGGCGGACGAAGTTCGCCAGCCCCACGCGCAAGGCTATAGCCCACCCTTTTTTTGGGGATTTTTCCGCAGGGCGAACTTGTCGCCAAGGGGTTCGCCTGCTCTTTTTTGGGCGCGGCTGGGCCCGCGGCCTATTTTTGTCGTGGGGAGGGGGTGGGAAAAGTCTCTGCCCATTCCGAGTCCGGCGTACGAACTTCGGCAGCCCCACGCCCCAAGGCTATAGCACAACCATTTTTTGGCCATTTTACCGCAGGACGAACATGGCGCAATGGGGTTCGGCTGCTCTTTTTTGGGAGCAGCTGTGCCCGCGGCCAATTTTGGTCGTGGGGAGGGGGTGGGCAACGTCTGGGCCCATTCCGAGTCCAGCGGACGAAGTTCGCCCGACCCACGCCCCAAGGCTATACCCCACCCCTTTTTTGGGCATTTTTCCGCAGGACGAACTTCGCGCCTAGGGGTTCGACTGCTCTTTTTTGGGCGCGGCTGTGGCTGCGTGCTATTTTTGGCGCGGGGAGGGGGGGAACAAAGTCTGCGCCCATTCCGATAAAGGCGGATAAACTTTGCCGGCCGCACACCCAAAGGCTATAGCACACCCCTTTTTTGGGCATTTTTCCGGGGGACGAACTTGGCGCCAAGGGGTTTGGCTGCTCTTTTTTGGGCGCGGCTATGCCCGCGGCCTAGTTTTGTCACGGGGAGGGGGTGGGCAAAGTCTCGGCCCATTCCGAGGAAGGCGGACGAAGTGCAGCGGCCCCACGCCCAAAGGCTATTGCACACCCCTTTTTTGGGCATTTTTCGGCAGGACGAACTTGGCGCTAAGGGCTTCGGCTGCTCTTTTTCGGCGCCGCTGTGCCCGTGGCCTATTTTTGTCGCGGTGAGGGGGTGGGAAAAGTCTCGGCCCATTCCGAGTCCGGCGAACGAACCTCGGCAGCCCCACGCCCCAAGGCTATAGCACACCCCTTTTTTGGGCATTTTTCCACATGACGAACGTGGCGCCAAGGGGGTCGACTGCTCTTTTTTGGGCGCGGCAATGCCCGCGGCCTATTTTTGGCGCGGTGAAGGGGTGGGCAAAGTCTCGCCCCATTCCGACACCGTCGGACGAAGTTCGCCAGCCCCACCCCCCAGGCTATAGCCCACCCCTTTTTTGGGCATTTTTCCGCAGGACGAACTTGGCGCCAAGGGGTTGGGCTGCTTTTTTTGGGCGCGGCTGGGCCCGCGGCCTATTTTAGTCGCGGGGAGGGGGTGGGAAAAGTCTCGGCCCATTCCGAGTACGGGGGATGAAGTTCGCCGGCCCCACGCCCCGAGGCTATATAGCCCACCCCTTTTTTGGGCATTTTTCCGCAGGACGAACTTGGCGCCAAGGGGGTCGGCAGCTCCTTTTTGGGCGCGGCTGTGCCCGCGGCCTATTTTTGTCGCGGGGAGGGGATGGGCAAAACCTCGGCCCACTCCGAGTCCGGCGGACGAAGTTCGCCCGCGCCACGCCCCAAGGCTATAGCCCACCCCTTTTTTGGGCATATTTCCGCAGGACGAAGTTTGCGCGAAGAGGTTCGGCTGCTCTTTTTTGGGCGCGGCAGTGTCCGCGACTTATTTTTTTCGCGGGGAGGGGGTGGGCAAAGTCTCGGCCCATTCCGAGTCCGGCGGACGAAGTTCGCGCGCCCCACACCCCTAGGCTATAGCCCACCCCATATTTCGGCATTTTTCCGCAGGACGAACTTGGCGCCAAGGGGTTCGGCTACTCTTTTTTGGGCGCGGCTGCGCCCGCGGCCTATTTTTATCGCGGGGAGGGGGTGGTCAATGTGTGGGCCCATTCCGAGTCCGGCGGACGAAGTTCGCCAGCCCCACGCACTAAGGCTATAGCCCACCTCCTTTTTTGGCATTTTTTTGCAGGACGAACTTGGCGTCCAGGGGTTCGGCCGCTCTTTTTTGGGCGCGGCTGTGTCCGCGGCCTATTTTTGTCGCAGGGAGGGGGTGGGAAAAGTCTCGGCCCATTCCGAGTCCGGCGGACGAAGTTCGCCCGCCCCACGCCCCAAGGCTATAGCCCACCCCCTTTTTAGGGCATTTTTCCGCAGGACGAACTTGACGCCAAGGGGTTCGGCTGCTATTTTTGGGCGCGGCTGTGCCCGTAGGCCTATTTTTGTCGCGGGTATGGGGTGGGCAAAGTCTCGGCCCATTCCGAGGAAGGGGGATGAACTTTGCCGGCCCCACGCCCAAAGGCTATAGCACACCCATTTTTTGGGCATTTTGCCGCAGGACGAACATGGCGCGAAGGGGTTCGGCTGCTCTTTTTTGGGCGAGGCTGTGCCCGCGACCTATTTTTGGCGCGGGGAGGGGTTGGGCAATGTCTCGGCCCATTCCGAGGAAGGCGGACGAAGTGCGCCGGCTCCACGCCCCAAGGCTATAGCCCCGCCCTTTTTGGGCATTTTTCCGCAGGACGAACTTGGCGCCAAGGGGTTCGGCTGCTATTTTTTGGGCACTGCTGTGCCCGCGGCCTATTTTTGTCGCGGGGAGGGGGTGGGCAAAGTGTCGGCCCATTCCAAGGAAGGCGGGTGAACTTTGCCGGCCCCACGCCCAAAGGCTACAGCCCACCCCTTTTTTGGGCATTTTCCCGCAAAACGAACTTGGCGTCAAAGGGTTCGGCTGCTCTTTTTTGGGCGCTGCTGTGCCTGTGGCCTATTTTTGTCACGGGGAGGCGGTGGGCAAAGTCTCGGCCCATTCCGAGGAAGGCGGACGAAGTGCACCGGCCCCACGCCCAAAGGCTATAGCACACCCCTTTTTTGGGCATTTTTCCGCAGGACGAACTTGGCGCCAAGGGGTTAGGCTGCTCTTTATTGGGCGCGGCTGTGCCCGCGGCCTATTTTTGTTGCGGGGAGGGGGTGGGCAAACTCCCGGCCCATTCGGAGTCCGGCAGATGCAGTTCGCCAGCCCCACGCCCCAAGGCTATAGCCCACCCCTTTTTTGGGCATTTTTCCGCAGGACGAACTTGGCGCCAAGGGGTTCGGCTGCTCTTTTTTGGGCGCGGCTGTGCCCGCGGCCAATTTTTTGCGCGGGAAGGGGGTCGGCAAAGTCTCGGCCCATTCCGAGGAGGGGGGATGAATATTGCCGGCCCCACGCCCAAAGGCTATAGCACACCCATTTTTTGGGCATTTTGCCGCAGGACGAACTTGGCGCCAAGGGGTTCGGGTGCTCTTTTTTGGGCGCGGCTGTGCCCGTGGGCTATTTTTGTCGTGGGGAGCGGCTGGCCAAAGTCTCGGCCCATTCCGAGGAAGGCGGACGAAGTGCGCCGGCTCCACGCCCCAAGGCTATAGCCCACCTCTTTTTGGGCATTTTTCCGCAGGACGAACTTGTCGCCAAGGGGTTCGGCTGCTCTTTTTTGGGTGCGGCTGTGCCCGCGGCCTATTTTTGGCGCGGGGAGGGGGTGGGCAAACTCTTGGCCCATTCCGAGGAAGGGGGATGAACTTTGCCGGCCCCACGCCCAAAGGCTATAGCACACCCATTTTTTGGGCATTTTGCCGCAGGACGAACTTGGCGCCAAGGGGTTCGGCTGCTCTTTTTTGGGCGCGGCTGTGCCCGTGGCCTATTTTTGTCGTGGGGAGCGGGTGGCCAAGGTCTCGGCCCATTCCGAAGAAGGGGGATGAACTTTGCCGGCCCCATTCCGAAAGGCTATAGCACACCCATTTTTTTGGCATTTTGCCGCACGACGAACTTGGCGCCTAGGGGTTTGGCTGCTCTTTTTTGGGCGCGGCTGTGCCCGCGGCCTATTTTTGTCGCGGGGAGGGGGTGGGCAAAGTCTTGGCCCATTCCGAGGAAGGCGGACGAAGTTCGCCGGCCCCACGTCCAAAGGCTATAGCACATCCCTTTTTTGGGCATTTTTCCGCAGGACGAACCAGGCGCCAAGGGGTTCGGCTGCTCTTTATTGGGTGCGGCTGTGCCCGCGGCCTATTTTTGTCGCGGGGAGGGGGTAGGCAAACTCTCGGCCCATTCCGAGTCCGGCAGACGCAGTTCGCTAGCCACACGCCCCAAGGCTATAGCCCACCCCTTTTTTGGGCATTTTTCCGCAGGACGAACTTGGCGCCAAGGGGTTCGGCTGCTCTTTTTTGGGTGCGGCTGTGTCCGCGGCCTATTTTTGTCGCGAGGAAGGGGTGGGCAAAGTCTCGGCCCATTCCGAGGAAGGGGGATGAACTTTGCCAGCCCCACACCCCAAGTCTATAGCCCACCCCTTTTTTGGGCATTTTTACGCAGGACGAACTTGGCGCCAAGGGGTTCGGCTGATCTTTTTTGGGCGCGGCTGTGCCCGCGGCCTATTTTTGTCGCGGGGAGGGGGTGGGCAAAGTGTCGGCCTATTCCGAGGAAGGGGGATGAACTTTGCCAGCCCCACGCCCCAAGTCTATAGCCCACCCGTTTTTTGGGCATTTTTCCGCAGGACGAACTTGGCGCCAAGGGGTTCGGCTGATCTTTTTTGGGCGCGGCTGTGCCCGCGGCCTATTTTTGTCGCGGGAGGGGTTGGGCAAATTGTCTGCCCATTCCGAGTCCGGCGGACAAAGTTCGCCAGCCCCACGCCGCAAGGCTATAGCCCACCCCCTTTTTGGGCATTTTTCTGCGGGACGAACTTGCCGCCAAGGGGTTCGGCTGCTCTTTTTTGGACGCAGCTGTGCCCGTGGCCTATTGTTATTGTGGGGAGAGAGTGGCCAAAGTCTCGGCCCATTCGTAGTCCGGCGGACGAAGTTCGCCCGCCCCACGCCCGAAGCCTATAGCCCACCCCTTTTTTGGCCATTTTTTCGCAAGAGGAACTTGGCGCCAAGGGGTTCGGCTGCTCTTTTTTGGGCGCGGCTATGCCCGCGGCCTATTTTTGTCGCGGGGAGCGGTTGGGAAAAGTCTCGGCCCATTCCGAGTCCGGCGGACGAAGTGCGCCGGCCCTACGCCCCTAGGCTATAGCCCACCCCCCTTTTGGGCATTTTTCCGCAGGACGAACTTGGCGCCAAGGGATTCGGCTACTCTTTTTTAGGCACGGCTATGCCCGCGGCCTATTTTTGGTGCGGGGAGGGGGTGGGCAAAGTCTCGACCCATTCCGAGGATGGCGGATGAACTTTGCCGGCCCCACGCCCAAAGGCTATAGCACACCCCTTTTTTGGGCTTTTTGCCGCAGGACGAACTTGCCGCCAAGGGGTTCGGCTGCTCTTTTTTGGGCGCGGCTGTGCCCGCGGCCTATTTTTGGCGCGGGGAGCGGGTGGGCAAAGTGTCGGCCCATTCCAAGGAAGGCGGGTGAACTTTGCCGGCCCCACGCCCAAAGGCTACAGCCCACCCCTTTTTTGGGCATTTTCCCGCAAAACGAACTTGGCGTCAAAGGGTTCGGCTGCTCTTTTTTGGGCGCTGTTGTGCCTGTGGCCTATTTTTGTCACGGGGAGGCGGTGGGCAAAGTCTCGGCCCATTCCGAGGAAGGCGGACGAAGTGCACCGGCCCCACGCCCAAAGGCTATAGCACACCCCTTTTTTGGGCATTTTTCCGCAGGACGAACTTGGCGCCAAGGGGTTAGGCTGCTCTTTATTGGGCGCGGCTGTGCCCGCGGCCTATTTTTGTTGCGGGGAGGGGGTGGGCAAACTCCCGGCCCATTCGGAGTCCGGCAGATGCAGTTCGCCAGCCCCACGCCCCAAGGCTATAGCCCACCCCTTTTTTGGGCATTTTTCCGCAGGACGAACTTGGCGCCAAGGGGTTCGGCTGCTCTTTTTTGGGCGCGGCTGTGCCCGCGGCCAATTTTTTGCGCGGGAAGGGGGTGGGCAAAGTCTCGGCCCATTCCGAGGAGGGGGGATGAATATTGCCGGCCCCACGCCCAAAGGCTATAGCACACCCATTTTTTGGGCATTTTGCCGCAGGACGAACTTGGCGCCAAGGGGTTCGGGTGCTCTTTTTTGGGCGCGGCTGTGCCCGTGGGCTATTTTTGTCGTGGGGAGCGGCTGGCCAAAGTCTCGGCCCATTCCGAGGAAGGCGGACGAAGTGCGCCGGCTCCACGCCCCAAGGCTATAGCCCACCTCTTTTTGGGCATTTTTCCGCAGGACGAACTTGTCGCCAAGGGGTTCGGCTGCTCTTTTTTGGGTGCGGCTGTGCCCGCGGCCTATTTTTGGCGCGGGGAGGGGGTGGGCAAACTCTTGGCCCATTCCGAGGAAGGGGGATGAACTTTGCCGGCCCCACGCCCAAAGGCTATAGCACACCCATTTTTTGGGCATTTTGCCGCAGGACGAACTTGGCGCCAAGGGGTTCGGCTGCTCTTTTTTGGGCGCGGCTGTGCCCGTGGCCTATTTTTGTCGTGGGGAGCGGGTGGCCAAGGTCTCGGCCCATTCCGAAGAAGGGGGATGAACTTTGCCGGCCCCATTCCGAAAGGCTATAGCACACCCATTTTTTTGGCATTTTGCCGCACGACGAACTTGGCGCCTAGGGGTTCGGCTGCTCTTTTTTGGGCGCGGCTGTGCCCGCGGCCTATTTTTGTCGCGGGGAGGGGGTGGGCAAAGTCTTGGCCCATTCCGAGGAAGGCGGACGAAGTTCGCCGGCCCCACGTCCAAAGGCTATAGCACATCCCTTTTTTGGGCATTTTTCCGCAGGACGAACCAGGCGCCAAGGGGTTCGGCTGCTCTTTATTGGGTGCGGCTGTGCCCGCGGCCTATTTTTGTCGCGGGGAGGGGGTAGGCAAACTCTCGGCCCATTCCGAGTCCGGCAGACGCAGTTCGCTAGCCACACGCCCCAAGGCTATAGCCCACCCCTTTTTTGGGCATTTTTCCGCAGGACGAACTTGGCGCCAAGGGGTTCGGCTGCTCTTTTTTGGGTGCGGCTGTGTCCGCGGCCTATTTTTGTCGCGAGGAAGGGGTGGGCAAAGTCTCGGCCCATTCCGAGGAAGGGGGATGAACTTTGCCAGCCCCACACCCCAAGTCTATAGCCCACCCCTTTTTTGGGCATTTTTACGCAGGACGAACTTGGCGCCAAGGGGTTCGGCTGATCTTTTTTGGGCGCGGCTGTGCCCGCGGCCTATTTTTGTCGCGGGGAGGGGGTGGGCAAAGTGTCGGCCTATTCCGAGGAAGGGGGATGAACTTTGCCAGCCCCACGCCCCAAGTCTATAGCCCACCCGTTTTTTGGGCATTTTTCCGCAGGACGAACTTGGCGCCAAGGGGTTCGGCTGATCTTTTTTGGGCGCGGCTGTGCCCGCGGCCTATTTTTGTCGCGGGAGGGGTTGGGCAAATTGTCTGCCCATTCCGAGTCCGGCGGACAAAGTTCGCCAGCCCCACGCCGCAAGGCTATAGCCCACCCCCTTTTTGGGCATTTTTCTGCGGGACGAACTTGCCGCCAAGGGGTTCGGCTGCTCTTTTTTGGACGCAGCTGTGCCCGTGGCCTATTGTTATTGTGGGGAGAGAGTGGCCAAAGTCTCGGCCCATTCGTAGTCCGGCGGACGAAGTTCGCCCGCCCCACGCCCGAAGCCTATAGCCCACCCCTTTTTTGGCCATTTTTTCGCAAGAGGAACTTGGCGCCAAGGGGTTCGGCTGCTCTTTTTTGGGCGCGGCTATGCCCGCGGCCTATTTTTGTCGCGGGGAGCGGTTGGGAAAAGTCTCGGCCCATTCCGAGTCCGGCGGACGAAGTGCGCCGGCCCTACGCCCCTAGGCTATAGCCCACCCCCCTTTTGGGCATTTTTCCGCAGGACGAACTTGGCGCCAAGGGATTCGGCTACTCTTTTTTAGGCACGGCTATGCCCGCGGCCTATTTTTGGTGCGGGGAGGGGGTGGGCAAAGTCTCGACCCATTCCGAGGATGGCGGATGAACTTTGCCGGCCCCACGCCCAAAGGCTATAGCACACCCCTTTTTTGGGCTTTTTGCCGCAGGACGAACTTGCCGCCAAGGGGTTCGGCTGCTCTTTTTTGGGCGCGGCTGTGCCCGCGGCCTATTTTTGGCGCGGGGAGCGGGTGGGCAAAGTGTCGGCCCATTCCAAGGAAGGCGGGTGAACTTTGCCGGCCCCACGCCCAAAGGCTACAGCCCACCCCTTTTTTGGGCATTTTCCCGCAAAACGAACTTGGCGTCAAAGGGTTCGGCTGCTCTTTTTTGGGCGCTGCTGTGCCTGTGGCCTATTTTTGTCACGGGGAGGCGGTGGGCAAAGTCTCGGCCCATTCCGAGGAAGGCGGACGAAGTGCACCGGCCCCACGCCCAAAGGCTATAGCACACCCCTTTTTTGGGCATTTTTCCGCATGACGAACTTGGCGCCAAGGGGTTAGGCTGCTCTTTATTGGGCGCGGCTGTGCCCGCGGCCTATTTTTGTTGCGGGGAGGGGGTGGGCAAACTCCCGGCCCATTCGGAGTCCGGCAGATGCAGTTCGCCAGCCCCACGCCCCAAGGCTATAGCCCACCCCTTTTTTGGGCATTTTTCCGCAGGACGAACTTGGCGCCAAGGGGTTCGGCTGATCTTTTTTGGGTGCGGCTGTGCATGCGGCCAATTTTTGTCGCGGGGAGGGGGTGGGCAAAGTCTCGGCCCATTCTGAGGAAGGCGGACGAAGTGCGCCGGCTCCACGCCCCAATGCTATAACCCACCCCCTTTTTGGGTATTTTTCCGCAGGACGAACTTGGCGCCAAGGGGTTCGGCTGCTCTTTTTTGGGCGCGGCTGTGTCCGCGGCCTATTTTTGTCACAGGGAGGGGGTGGGCAAAGTCTCGGCCCATTACGAGGAAGGCAGATGAACTTTGCCGGCCCCACGCCCAAAGGCTATAGCCCACCCCTTTTTTGGGCATTTTTCCGCAAGACGAACTTGGCGCCTAGGGGTTCGGCTGCTCTTTTTTGGGCGCGGCTGTGCCCGTGGCCTATTTGTGTCACGGGGAGGCGGTGGGCAAAGTCTCGGCCCATTCCGAGGAAGGCGGACGAAGTGCACCGGCCCCACGCCCAAAGGCTATAGCACACCCCTTTTTTGGGCATTTTTCCGCAGGACGAACTTGGCGTTAAGGCGTTCGGCTGCTCTTTATTGGGCGCGGCTGTGCCCGCGGCCTATTTTTGTTGCGGGGAGGGGGTGGGCAAACTCCCGGCCCATTCGGAGTCCGGCAGACGCAGTTCGCCAGCCCCACGACCCAAGGCTATAGCCCACCCCTTTTTTGGGCATTTTTCCGCAGGACGAACTTGGCGCCAAGGGGTTCGGCTGATCTTTTTTGGGTGCGGCTGTGCTCGCGGCCAATTTTTGTCGCGGGGAGGGGGTGGGCAAAGTCTCGGCCCATTCCGAGGTAGGCGGACGAAGTGCGCCGGCTCCACGCCCCAATGCTATAACCCACCCCCTTTTTGGGCATTTTTCCGCAGGACGAACTTGGCGCCAAGGGGTTCGGCTGCTCTTTTTTGGGCGCGGCTGTGTCCGCGGCCTATTTTTGTCACAGGGAGGGGGTGGGTAAAGTCTCGGCCCATTCCGAGGAAGGCAGATGAACTTTGCCGGCCCCACGCCCAAAGGCTATAGCCCACCCCTTTTTTGGGCATTTTTCCGCAAGACGAACTTGGCGCCTAGGGGTTCGGCTGCTCTTTTTTGGGCGCGGCTGTGCCCGTGGCCTATTTTTTTCATGGGGAGGCGGTGGACAAAGTCTCGGCCCATTCCGAGGAAGGCGGACGAAGTGCGCCGGCCCCACGCCCAAAGGCTATAGCACACCCCTTTTTTGGGCATTTTTCCGCAGGACGAACTAGGCGCCAAGGGGTTCGGCTGCACTTTTTTGGGTGCGGCTGTGCCCGCGGCCTATTTTTGTTGCGGGGATGGGGTGGGCAAACTCTCGGCCCATTCCGAGGAAGGGGGATGAACTTTGCCAGCCCCACGCCCCAAGGCTATAGCCCACCCCTTTTTTGGGCATTTTTCCGCAGAACGAACTTGGCGCCAAGGGGTTCGGCTGCTCTTTTTTGGGCGCGGCTGTGCACGCGGCCTATTTTTGTCGCGGGGAGCGGGTGGACAAAGTCTCGTCCCATTCCGAGGAAGGCGGACGAAGTGCGCCGGATCCACGCCCCAAGGCTATAGCCCCCCCCCCCCTTTTTGGGTATTTTTCCGCAGGACGAACTTGGCGCCAAGGGGTTCGGCTGCTCTTTTTTTGGACGCGGCTGTGCCCGCGGCCTATTTTTGTCACGGGGAGGGGGTGAGCAATGTCTCGGCCCATTCCGAGGAAGGCGGACGAAGTGCGCCGGCCCCACGCCCAAAGGCTATAGCACACTCCTTTTTTGCGCATTTTTCCGCAGGACGAACTAGGCGCCAAGGGGTTCGGCTGTTCTTTATTGGGCGCGGCTGTGCCCGCGGCCTATTTTTGTCGCGGGGAGGGGGTGGACAAACTCTCGGCCCATTCCGAGTCCGGCAGACGCAGTTCGCTAGCCCCACGCCCCAAGGCTATAGCCCACCCCTTTTTTGGGTATTTTTCCGCAGGGCGAACTTGGCGCCAAGGGGTTTGGCTGCTCTTTTTTGGGCGCGGCTGCGCCCGCGGCCTATTTTTGTCGCGGGGAGGGGGTGGGCAAATTCTCGGCCCATTCCAAGTCCGGCGGACGAAGTTCGCCAGCCCCGCGCCGCAAGGCTATAGCCCACCCCCTTTTTAGGCATTTTTCTGCTGGACGAACTTGGCGCCAAGGCGTTCGGCTGCTCTTTTTTGGGCGCGGCTGCGTCCGCGGCCTATTTTTGTCACGGGGAGGGGGTGGGCAGAGACTCGGCCCATTCCGAGGAAGGGGGATGAACTTTGCCGGCCCCACGCCCCAAGTCTATAGCCCGCCCCCTTTTTGGGCATTTTTCCGCAGGACGAACTTGGCGCCAAGGGGTTCGGCTGCTCTTTTTTGGGCGCGGCTGCGCCCGCGGCCTATTTTTGTCGTGGGGAGGGAGTGGGCAAAGGCTCGGCCCATTCCAAGTCCGGCGGACGAAGTTCGCCAGCCCCACGCCGCAAGGCTATAGCCCACCCCCTTTTTAGGCATTTTTCTGATGGACGAACTTGGCGCCAAGGGGTTCGGCTGCACTTTTTTGGACGCGGCTGTGCCCGCGGCCTATTGTTATTGCGGGGAGGGCGTGGCCAAAGTCTCGGCCCATTCCGAGTCCGGCGGACGAAGTTCGCCCGCCCCACGCCCCAAGGCTATAGCCCACCCCTTTTTTGGCCATTTTTTCAAAAGAGGAACTTGGCGCCAAGGGGTTCGGCTGCTCTTTTTTGGGCGCGGCTGTGCCCGCGGCCTATTTTTGTCGCAGGGAGGGGGTGGGCAATGTGTCGGCCCATTCCGAGGAAGGCGGACGGAGTGCGCCGGCCCCACGCCCAAAGGCTATAGCCCACCCCTTTTTTGGGTATTTTTCCGCTGGACGAACTTGGCGCCAAGTGGTTTGGCTGCTCTTTTTTGGGCGCGGCTGTGCCCGCGGCCTATTTTTGTCGCGGGGAGGGGGTGGGCAAATTCTCGGCCCATTCCAAGTCCGGCGGACGAAGTTCGCCCGCCCCGCGCCGCAAGGCTATAGCCCACCCCCTTTTTAGGCATTTTTCTGCTGGACGAACTAGGCGCCAAGGGGTTCGGCTGCTCTTTATTGGGCGCGGCTGTGCCCGCGGCCTATTTTTGTCGCGGGGAGGGTGTGGGCAAACTCTCGGCCCATTCCGAGTCCGGCAGACGCAGTTCGCTAGCCCCACGCCCCAAGGCTATAGCCCACCCCTTTTTTGGGTATTTTTCCGCAGGACGAACTTGGCGCCAAGGGGTTTGGCTGCTCTTTTTTGGGCGCGGCTGCGCCCGCGGCCTATTTTTTCGCGGGGAGGGGGTGGGCAAAGTCTCGGCCCATTCCAAGTCCGGCGGACGAAGTTCGCCAGCCCCACGCCGCAAGGCTATAGCCCACCCCCTTTTTAGGCATTTTTCTGCTGGACGAACTTGGCGCCAAGGGGTTCGGCTGCAATTTTTTGGACGCGGCTGTGCCCGCGGCCTATTGTTATTGCGGGGAGGGGGTGGCCAAAGTCTCGGCCCATTCCGAGTCCGGCGGACGAAGTTCGCTCGCCCCACGCCCCAAGGCTATAGCCCACCCCTTTTTTGGCCATTTTTTCGCAAGAGGAACTTGGCGCCAAGGGGTTCGGCTTCTCTTTTTTGGGCGCGGCTGTGCCCGCGGCCTATTTTTGTTGTGGGGAGGGGTTGGGAAATGTCTCGGCCCATTCCGAGTCCGGCGGACGGAGTGCGCCGGCCCTACGCCCCTAGGCCCCTAGGCTATAGCCCACCCCCCTTTTGGGCATTTTTCCGCAGGACGAACTTGGCGCCAAGGCGTTCGGCTGCCCTTTTTTAGGCGCGGCTATGCCCGCGGCCTATTTTTGGTGCAGGGAGGTGGTGGCCAAAGTCTCGACCCATTCCGAGGATGGCGGATAAACTTTACCGGCCCCACGCCCAAAGGCTATAGCCCAACCCTTTTTTGGGCATTTTCCCGCAAAACGAACTTGGCGTCAAGGGGTTCGGCTGCTCTTTTTTGGGCGCGGCTGTGCCTGTGGCCTATTTTTGTCACGGGGAGGCGGTGGGCAAAGTCTCGGCCCATTCCGAGTTAGGCGGACGAAGTGCGCCCGCCCCACGCGCAAAGGGGTTGGGGTGCTCTTTTTTGGGCGCGGCTGTGTCCGCGGCCTATTTTTGTTGCGGGGAGGGGGTGGGCAAACTCCCGGCCCATTCGGAGTCCGGCAGACGCAGTTCGCCAGCCCCACGCCCCAAGGCTATAGCCCACCCCTTTTTTGTGCATTTTTCCGCAGGACGAACTTGGCGCCAAGGGGTTCGGCTGCTCTTTTTTCGGCGCGGCTGTGCACGCGGCCTATTTTTTTCGCGGGGAGCAGGTGGCCAAAGTCTCGGCCCATTCCGAGGAAGGCGGATGAAGTGCGCCAGCTGCACGCCCCAAGGCTATAGCCCCCCCCCCCCCCTTTTTGCGCATTTTTCCGCAGGACGAACTTGGCGCCAAGGGGTTCGGCTGCTCTTTTTTGGGCGCGGCTGTGCCCGTGGCCTATTTTTGTCGCGGGGAGGGGGTGGGCGAAGCCTCGGCCCATTCCGACGAAGGCGGATGAAATTTGCCGGCCCCACGCCCAAAGGCTATACCAACCCCTTTTTTGGGCATTTTTCCGCATGACGAACTTGGCGCCTAGGGGTTCGGCTGCTCTTTTTTGGACGCGGCTGTGCCCGCGGCCTATTTTTGTTGCGGGAGGGGGTGGGAAAACTCTCGGCCCATTCGGAGCCCGGCAGACGCAGTTCGCCAACCCCACGCCCCAAGGCTATAGCCCACCCCTTTTTTGGGCATTTTTCCGCCGGACGAACTTGGCGCCAAGGGGTTCGGCTGCTCTTTTTTTGTCGCGGCTGTGCACGCGGCCTATTTTTATCGCGGGGAGGGGGTGGGCAAAGTCTCGGCCCATTCCGAGGAAGGGGGATGAACTTTACTGGCCCAACGCCCCAAGGCTATAGCCCAACCCCTTTTTGGGCATTTTTCTGCTGGGCGAACTTGGCGCCAAGGGGTTCGACTGCTCTTTTTTGGACGCGGCTGTGCCCGCGGCCTATTGTTATTGCGGGGAGGGGGTGGGCAAAGTCTCGGCCCATTCCGAGTCCGGCGGACGAAGTTCACCCGCCCCACGCCATAAGCCTATAGCCCACCCCTTTTTTGGCCATTTTTTCGCAGGACGAACTTGGCGCCAAGGGGTTCGGCTGCTCTTCTTTGGGCGCGGCTGTGCACGCGGCCTATTTTTGTTGCGGGGAGGGGTTGGGAAAAGTCTCGGCCCATTCCGAGTCCGGCGGACGAAGTGCGCCGGCCCTACGCCCCTAGGCTATAGCCCACCCCCCTTTTGGGCATTTTTCCGCAGGACGAACTTGGCGCCAAGGGGTTCGGCTGCTCTTTTTTGGGCGTGGCTGTGCACGCGGCCTATTTTTGTCACGGGGAGCGGGTGGCCAAAGTCTCGGCCCTTTCCGAGGAAGGCGAACGAAGTGCGCCAGCTCCACGCCCCAAGGCTATAGCCCCCCCCCCCCCCCCTTTTGGGCATTTTTCCGCAGGACGAACTTGGCGCCAAGGGGTTCGGCTGCTCTTTTTTCGGCGCGGCTGTGCACGCGGCCTATTTTTTTCGCGGGGAGCAGGTGGCCAAAGTCTCGGCCCATTCCGAGGAAGGCGGATGAAGTGCGCCAGCTGCACGCCCCAAGGCTATAGCCCCCCCCCCCCCCTTTTTGCGCATTTTTCCGCAGGACGAACTTGGCGCCAAGGGGTTCGGCTGCTCTTTTTTGGGCGCGGCTGTGCCCGTGGCCTATTTTTGTCGCGGGGAGGGGGTGGGCGAAGCCTCGGCCCATTCCGACGAAGGCGGATGAAATTTGCCGGCCCCACGCCCAAAGGCTATACCAACCCCTTTTTTGGGCATTTTTCCGCATGACGAACTTGGCGCCTAGGGGTTCGGCTGCTCTTTTTAGGACGCGGCTGTGCCCGCGGCCTATTTTTGTTGCGGGAGGGGGTGGGAAAACTCTCGGCCCATTCGGAGCCCGGCAGACGCAGTTCGCCAACCCCACGCCCCAAGGCTATAGCCCACCCCTTTTTTGGGCATTTTTCCGCCGGACGAACTTGGCGCCAAGGGGTTCGGCTGCTCTTTTTTTGTCGCGGCTGTGCACGCGGCCTATTTTTATCGCGGGGAGGGGGGTGGGCAAAGTCTCGGCCCATTCCGAGGAAGGGGGATGAACTTTACTGGCCCAACGCCCCAAGGCTATAGCCCAACCCCTTTTTGGTCATTTTTCTGCTGGGCGAACTTGGCGCCAAGGGGTTCGACTGCTCTTTTTTGGACGCGGCTGTGCCCGCGGCCTATTGTTATTGCGGGGAGGGGGTGGGCAAAGTCTCGGCCCATTCCGAGTCCGGCGGACGAAGTTCACCCGCCCCACGCCATAAGCCTATAGCCCACCCCTTTTTTGGCCATTTTTTCGCAGGACGAACTTGGCGCCAAGGGGTTCGGCTGCTCTTCTTTGGGCGCGGCTGTGCCCGCGGCCTATTTTTGTTGCGGGAAGGGGTTGGGAAAAGTCTCGGCCCATTCCGAGTCCGGCGGACGAAGTGCGCCGGCCCTACGCCCCTAGGCTATAGCCCACCCCCCTTTTGGGCATTTTTCCGCAGGACGAACTTGGCGCCAAGGGGTTCGGCTGCTCTTTTTTGGGCGTGGCTGTGCACGCGGCCTATTTTTGTCACGGGGAGCGGGTGGCCAAAGTCTCGGCCCTTTCCGAGGAAGGCGAACGAAGTGCGCCAGCTCCACGCCCCAAGGCTATAGCCCCCCCCCCCCCCTTTTGGGCATTTTTCCGCAGGACGAACTTGGCGCCAAGGGGTTCGGCTGCTCTTTTTTGGGAGCGGCTGTGCCCGTGGCCTATTTTTGACGCGGGGAGGGGGTGGCAAAGTCTCGGCCCATTCCGAGGAAGGCGGATGAACTTTGCCGGCCCCACGTCCAAAGGCTATAGCCCACCCCTTTTTTGGGCATTTTTCCGCAAGACGAACTTGGCGCCTAGGGGTTCGGCTGCTCTTTTTTGGGCGCGGCTGCGCCCGTGGCCTATTTTTGTCCTGGGGAGGCGGTGGGCAAAGTCTCGGCCTTTCCGAGGAAGGCGGACGAAGTGCGCCGGCTCCACGCCCAAAGGCTATAGCACACCCCTTTTTTGGGCATTTTTCCGCAGGACGAACTAGGCGCCAAGGGCTTCGGCTACTCTTTTTTGGGCGCGGCTGTGCCCGCGGCCTATTTTTGTTGCGGGGAGGGGATGGGCAAACTCTCGGCCCATTCGGAGTGCGGCAGACGCAGTTCGACAGCCCCACGCCCCAAGGCTATAGCCCACCCTTTTTTTGGGCATTTTTCCGCAGGACGAACTTGGCGCCAAGGAGTTCGGCTGCTCTTTTTGGGGCGCGGCTGTGCCCGCGGCCTATTTTTGTAGTGGGGAGGGGGTGGGCAAAGTCTCGGCCCATTCCGAGGAAGGGGGATGAACTTTGCCTGCCCAACGCCCCAAGGCTATAGCCCACCCCCTTTTTGGGCATTTTTCCGCTGGACGAACTTGGCGCCAAGGGGTTTGGCTGCACTTTTTTGGGCGCGGCTGTGCCCGCCGCCTATTTTTGTCACGGGGAGGGGGTGGGCAAAGTCTCGGCCCATTCCGACGAAGGGGGATGAACTTTGCCGGCCCAACGCCCCAAGGCTATAGCCCACCCCGTTTTTGGGCATTTTTCCGCAGGACGAACTTGGCGCCAAGGGGTTCGGCTGCTCTTTTTTGGGCGCGGCTGTGCCCGTGGCCTATTTTTGTCGCGGGGAGGGGGTGGGCAAAGCCTCGGCCCATTCCGACGAAGGCGGATGAAATTTGCCGGCCCCACGCCTAAAGGCTATACCAACCCCTTTTTTGGGCATTTTTCCGCAAGACGAACTTGGCGCCTAGGGGTTCGGCTGCTCTTTTTTGGGCGCGGCTGTGCCCGTGGCCTATTTTTGTCCTGGGGAGGCGGTGGGCAAAGTCTCAGCCTTTCCGAGGAAGACGGACGAAGTGCGCCGGCTCCACGCCCAAAGGCTATAGAACACCCCTTTTTTGGGCATTTTTCCGCAGGACGAACTAGGCGCCAAGGGCTTCAGCTGCTCTTTTTTGGGCGCGGCTGTGCCCGCGGCCTATTTTTGTTGCGGGGAGGGGATGGGCAAACTCTCGGCCCATTCGGAGTGCGGCAGACGCAGTTCGACAGCCCCACGCCCCAAGGCTATAGCCCACCCCTTTTTTGGGCATTTTTCCGCAGGACGAACTTGGCGCCATGGGGTTCGGCTGCTCTTTTTGGGCCGTGGCTGTGCACGCGGCCTATTTTTGTCGTGGGGAGGGGGTGGGCAAAGTCTCGGCCCATTCCAAGGAAGGGGGATGAACTTTGCCGGCCCAAAGCCCCAAGGCTATAGCCCACCCCCTTTTTGGGCATTTTTCCGCTGGACGAACTTGGCGCCAAGGGGTTTGGCTGCTCTTTTTTGGGCGCGGCTGTGCCCGCCGCCTATTTTTGTCATGGGGAGGGGGTGGGCAAAGTCTCGGCCCATTCCGAGGATGGGGGATGAACTTTGCCGGCCCAACGCCCCAAGGCTATAGCCCACCCCGTTTTTGGGCATTTTTCCGCTGGACGAACTTGGCGCCAAGGGGTTCGGCTGCTCTTTTTTGGACGCGGCTGTGCCCGCGGCCTATTGTTATTGCGGGGAGGGGGTGGCCAAAGTCTCGGCCCATTCCGAGGATGGCGGATGAACTTTGCCGGCCCCACGCCCAAAGGCGATAGCACACCCCTTTTTTGGGCATTTTGCCGCCGGATGAACTTGCCGCCAAGGGGTTCGGCTGCTCTTTTTTGGGCGTGGCTGTGCCCGCCGCCTATTTTTGGCGCGCGGAGGGGGTGGGCAAAGTCTCGGCCCATTCCGAAGAAGGCGGATGAACTTTGCCGGCCCCACGCCCAAAGGCTATAGCCCACCCCTTTTTGTGGCATTTTCCCGTAAGACGAACTTGGCACCAAGGGGTTCGGCTGCTCTTTTTTGGTCACGGCTGTGCCCGTGGCCTATTATTGTCATGGGGAGCGGGTGGCCAAAGTCTCGGCGCATCCCGAGGAAGGCGGACGAAGTGCGCCGGCCCCACGCCCAAAGGCTATAGCACACCCCTTTTTTGGGCATTTTTCCGCAGGACGAACTAGGCGCCAAGGGGTTCGGCTGCTCTTTTTTGGGCGCGGCTGTGCCCGCGGCCTATTTTTGTTGCGGGGAGGGGGTGGGCAAACTCTCGGCCCATTCCGACTCTGGCAGACGCAGTTCGCCCGCCCCACGCCCCAAGGCTATAGCCCACCCCATTTTTGGGCATTTTTCCGCTGGACGAACTTGGCGCCGAGGGGCTCGGCTTGTCTTTTTTGGGCGCGGCTGTGCCCGCGGCCTATTTTTGTCACGGGGAGGGGGTGGGCAAAGTCTCGGTCCATTCTGAGTCTGGCGGACGAAGTGCGCCAGCCCCACGCCCAAAGGCTTTAGCACACCCCTTTTTTGGGCATTTTGCCGCAGGACGAACTTGGCGCCAAGGGGTTCGGCTGCTCTTTTTTGGGCGCGGCTGAGCCCGTGGCCTATTTTTGTCCTGGGGAGGCGGTGGGCAAAGTCTCGGCCTTTCCGAGGAAGGCGGACGAAGTGCGCCGGCCCCACGCCCAAAGGCTATAGCACACCCCTTTTTTGGGCATTTTTCCACAGGACGAACTAGGCGCCAAGGGCTTCGGCTGCTCTGTTTTGGGCGCGGCGGTGCCCGCGGCCTATTTTTGTTGTGGGGAGGGGGTGGGCAAACGCTCGGCCCATTCGGAGTGCGGCAGACGCAGTTCGACAGCCCCACGCCCCAAGGCTATAGCCCACCCCTTTTTTGGGCATTTTTCCGCAGGACGAAGTTGGCGCCAAGGGGTTCGGCTGCTCTTTTTTGGGCGCGGCTGTGCACGCAGCCTATTTTTGTCGCGGGGAGCGGGAGGCCAAAGTCTCGGCCCATTCCGAGGAAGGCGGACGAAGTGCGCCAGCTCCACGCCCCAAGGCTATAGCCGCCCCCTTTTTGGGCATTTTTCCGCAGGACGAACTTGGCGCCAAGGGGTTCGGCTGCTCTTTTTTGGGCGCGCCTGTGCCCGTGGCCTATTTTTGACGCGGGGAGGGGGTGGGTAAAGTCTCGGCCCATTCCGAGGAAGGCAGATGAACTTTGCCGGCCCCACGCCCAAAGGCTATAGCCCACCCCTTTTTTGGGCATTTTTCCGCAAGACGAACTTGGCGCCTAGGGGTTCGGCTGCTCTTTTTTGGGCGCGGCTGTGCCCGTGGCCTATTTTTGTCCTGGGGAGACGGTGGACAAAGTCTCGGCCTTTCCGAGGATGGCGGACGAAGTGCGCCGGCCCCACGCCCAAAGGCTATAGCACACCCCTTTTTTGGGCATTTTTCCGCAGGACGAACTAGGCGCCAAGGGGTTCGGCTGCTCTTTTTTGGGCGCGGCTGTGCCCGCGGCCTATTTTTGTTGCGGGGAGGGGGTGGGCAAACTCTCGGCCCATTCGGAGTGCGGCAAACGCAGTTCGACAGCCTCACGCCCCAACGCTATAGCCCACCCCTTTTTTGGGCATTTTTTCGCAGGACGAACTTGGCGCCAACGGGTTCGGCTGCTCTTTTTTGGGCGCGGCTGTGCCCGCGGCCTATTTTTGTTGCGGGGAGGGGATGGGCAAACTCTCGGCCCATTCGGAGTGCGGCAGACGCAGTTCGACAGCCCCACGCCCCAAGGCTATAGCCCACCCTTTTTTTGGGCATTTTTCCGCAGGACGAACTTGGCGCCAAGGAGTTCGGCTGCTCTTTTTGGGGCGCGGCTGTGCCCGCGGCCTATTTTTGTAGTGGGGAGGGGGTGGGCAAAGTCTCGGCCCATTCCGAGGAAGGGGGATGAACTTTGCCTGCCCAACGCCCCAAGGCTATAGCCCACCCCCTTTTTGGGCATTTTTCCGCTGGACGAACTTGGCGCCAAGGGGTTTGGCTGCACTTTTTTGGGCGCGGCTGTGCCCGCCGCCTATTTTTGTCACGGGGAGGGGGTGGGCAAAGTCTCGGCCCATTCCGACGAAGGGGGATGAACTTTGCCGGCCCAACGCCCCAAGGCTATAGCCCACCCCGTTTTTGGGCATTTTTCCGCAGGACGAACTTGGCGCCAAGGGGTTCGGCTGCTCTTTTTTGGGCGCGGCTGTGCCCGTGGCCTATTTTTGTCGCGGGGAGGGGGTGGGCAAAGCCTCGGCCCATTCCGACGAAGGCGGATGAAATTTGCCGGCCCCACGCCTAAAGGCTATACCAACCCCTTTTTGGGCATTTTTCCGCAAGACGAACTTGGCGCCTAGGGGTTCGGCTGCTCTTTTTTGGGCGCGGCTGTGCCCGTGGCCTATTTTTGTCCTGGGGAGGCGGTGGGCAAAGTCTCAGCCTTTCCGAGGATGGCGGACGAAGTGCGCCGGCTCCACGCCCAAAGGCTATAGAACACCCCTTTTTTGGGCATTTTTCCGCAGGACGAACTAGGCGCCAAGGGCTTCAGCTGCTCTTTTTTGGGCGCGGCTGTGCCCGCGGCCTATTTTTGTTGCGGGGAGGGGATGGGCAAACTCTCGGCCCATTCGGAGTGCGGCAGACGCAGTTCGACAGCCCCACGCCCCAAGGCTATAGCCCACCCCTTTTTTGGGCATTTTTCCGCAGGACGAACTTGGCGCCAAGGGGTTCGGCTGCTCTTTTTTGGGCGCGCCTGTGCCCGTGGCCTATTTTTGACGCGGGGAGCGGGAGGCCAAAGTCTCGGCCCATTCCGAGGAAGGCGGACGAAGTGCGCCAGCTCCACGCCCCAAGGCTATAGCCGCCCCCTTTTTGGGCATTTTTCCGCAGGACGAACTTGGCGCCAAGGGGTTCGGCTGCTCTTTTTTGGGCGCGCCTGTGCCCGTGGCCTATTTTTGACGCGGGGAGGGGGTGGGTAAAGTCTCGGCCCATTCCGAGGAAGGCAGATGAACTTTGCCGGCCCCACGCCCAAAGGCTATAGCCCACCCCTTTTTTGGGCATTTTTCCGCAAGACGAACTTGGCGCCTAGGAGTTCGGCTGCTCTTTTTTGGGCGCGGCTGTGCCCGTGGCCTATTTTTGTCCTGGGGAGGCGGTGGACAAAGTCTCGGCCTTTCCGAGGATGGCGGACGAAGTGCGCCGGCCCCACGCCCAAAGGGTATAGCACACCCCTTTTTTGGGCATTTTTCCGCAGGACGAACTAGGCGCCAAGGGGTTCGGCTGCTCTTTTTTGGGCGCGGCTGTGCCCGCGGCCTATTTTTGTTGCGGGGAGGGGGTGGGTAAACTCTCGGCCCATTCGGAGTGCGGCAGACGCAGTTCGACAGCCTCACGCCCCAAGGCTATAGCCCACCCCTTTTTTGGGCATTTTTCCGCAAGACGAACTTGGCGCCAACGGGTTCGGCTGCTCTTTTTTGGGCGCGGCTGTGACCGCGGCCTATTTTTGTTGCGGGGAGGGGTGGGGAAACTCTCGGCCCATTCGGAGTGCGGCAGACGCAGTTCGACAGCCTCACGCCCCAAGGCTATAGCCCACCCCTTTTTTGGGCATTTTTCCGCAGGACGAACTTGGGGCCAACGGGTTCGGCTGCTCTTTTTTGGGCGCGGCTGTGCCCGCGGCCTATTTTTGTCGCTGGGAGGGGGTGGGCAAAGTCTCGGTCCATTCTGAGTCCGGCGGACGAAGTTCACCAGCCCCGCGCCCAAAGGCAATAGCACACCCGTTTTTTGGGCATTTTGCCGCAGGACGAACTTGGCGCCAAGGGGTTTGGCTGCTTTTTTTTGGGCGCGGCTGTGCCCGCGGCCTATTTTTGGTGCAGGGAGGGGGTGGGCAAAGTCTCGGCCCATTCCGAGGAAAGCGGATGAACTTTGCCGGCCCCACGCCCAAAGGCTGTAGCCCACCCCTTTTTTGGGCATTTTTTCGCAGGACGACCATGGCACCAAGGTGTTCGGCTGCTCTTTTTTTGGCGCGGCTGTGCCCGCGGCCAATTTTTGTCGCGGGGAGGGGGTGGGCAAAGTCTCGGTCGATTCTAAGTCCGGCGGACGAAGTTCGCCAGCCCCACGCCCAAAGGCTATCGCACACCCCTTTTTTGGGCATTTTTTCGCAGGACGAACCTGGCGCCAAGGGATTCGGCTGTTCTTTTTTGAGCGCGGCTGTGCCCGCGGCCTATTTTTGGCTTGGGGAGGGGGTGGGCAAAGTCTGAGCCCGTTCCGAGGAAGGCGGATGAACTTTGCCGCAGGACGAACTTGGCGCCTAGGGGTTCGGCTGCTCTTTTTTGGGTGCGGCTGTGCCCGTGGCCTATTTTTGTCGTGGGGAGCGGGATGCCAAAGTCTCGGCCCATTCCGAGGAAGGCAGATGAAGTGCGCCGGCTCCATGCCCCAAGGCTATAGCCCACCCCCTTTTTTGGCATTTTTCCGCAGGACGAACTTGGCGCCAAGGGGTTCGGCTGCTCTTTTTTGGGCGCGGCTGCGTCCGCGGCCTATTTTTGTCGCGGGGAGGGGTGGGCAAAGTCTCGCCCCATTCCGAGTCCGGCGGACGACGTTCGCCAGCCCCACGCCGCAAGGCTATAGCCCACCCCCTTTTTGGGCATTTTTCTGCTGGACGAACTTGGCGCGAAGGGGTTCGGCTGCTCTTTTTTGGACGCGGCTGTGCCCGCGGCCTATTGTTATTGCGGGGAGGGGGTGGGCAAAGTCTCGGCCCATTCCGAGTCCGTCGGATGAAGTTCGCTCGCCCCACGCCCCAAGGCTATAGCCCACCCCTTTTTTGGCAATTTTTCAGCAAGACGAACTTGGCGCCAAGGGGTTCGGCTGCTCTTTTTTGGGCGTGGCTGTGCCCGCGGCCTATTTTTGTCACGGACAGGGTTGGTAAAAGTCTCGGCCCATTCCGACTCCGGCAGACGAAGTGCGCCGGCCCCACGCCCCTCTGCTATAGCCCCCCCCTTTTTGGGCATTTTTCCGCAGGACGAACTTGGCACCAAGGGGTTCGGCTGATCGTTTTTGGGTGCGGCTGTACCTGCGGCCTATTTTGGTCGCGGGGAGGGGGTGGCCAAATTCTCGGCCCGTTCCGAGGAAGGCGGACGAAGTTCGCCAGTCCCACGCCCCAAGGCTATAGCCCACCCCCTTTTTAGGCATTTTTCCGCTGGACGAACTAGGCGCCAAGGGGTTCGGCTGCTCTTTTTTGGGCGAGGCTGTGGCCGCGGCCTATTTTTGTCATGGGGAGGGTGTGGCCAATGTCTCGGCCCATTCTGAGTGCGGCGGACGAAGTTCGCCCACCCCACGCCCCAAGGCTATAGCCTACCCCTTTTTGGGGCATTTTTCCACAAGACGAACTTGGCGCCAAGGGGTTCGGCTGCTCCTTATTGGGTGCGGCTGTGCCCGTGGCCTATTTTTGACGCGGGGAGCGGGTGGGCAAAGTCTCGGCCCATTCCGAGGAAGGGGAATGAACTTTGCCGGCCCCACGACAAAAGGCTATAGCACACCCATTTTTTGCGCATTTTGCCGCAGGACGAACTTGGCGCCAAGGGGTTCGGCTGCTCTTTTTTGGGCGAGGCTGTGCCCGCGACCTATTTTTGTCGTGGGGAGGGGGTGGGCAAAGTCTCAGCCCATTCCGAGGAAGGCGGCTGAAGTTCGCCGGCCCCACGCCCAAAGGCTATAGCACATCCCTTTTTTGGGCATTTTTCCGCAGGATGAACATGACGCCAAGCGGTTCGACTGCTCTTTTTTGGGCGAGGCTGTGCCCGCGGCCTATTTTTGTCGCGGGGAGGGGGTGTTCGAAATCTCGGCCCATTCCGAGTCCGGCAGACGAAGTTCGCACGCCCCACACCCCAACGCTATAGCTCACCCCTTTTTTGGGCATTTTGCCGCAGGACGAACTTGGCGCCAAGGGGCTCGGCTGCTCTTTTTTGGGCGCGGCTGCGCCCGCGGCCTATTTTTGTTGCGGGGAGGGGGTGGGCAAAGTCTCGGTGTATTCTGAGTCCGGCGGACGAAGTTCGCGAGCCCCACGCCCGAAGGCTATAGCACACCCGTTTTTTGGGCATTTTGCCGCAGGACGAACTTGGCGCCAAGGGGTTCGGCTGCTCTTTTTTGGGCGCGGCTGTGCCCGCGGCCTATTTTTGGCGCAGGGAGGAGGTGGGTGAAGTCTCGGCCCATTCCGAGGAAGGCGGATGAACTTTGCCGGCCCCACGCCCAAAGGCTATAGCCCACCCCTTTTTTGGGCATTTTTCCGCAAGACGAACTTGGCGCCAAGGGGTTCGGCTCCTCTTTTTTGGGCGCGGCTGTGCCCACAGCCTATTTTTATCACTGGGAGGGGGTGGGCAAAGTCTCGGCCCATTCCGAGTCTGGCGGACGAAGTTCGCGAGCCCCACGCCCCAAGGATATAGCACACCCATTTTTTGGGCATTTTTCCGCAGGACGAACTTGGCGCCTAGGGGTTCGGCTGCTCTTTTTTGGGCGTGGCTGTGCCCGCAGCCTATTTTTATCGCTGGGAGGGGGTGGGCAAATTCTCGGCCCATTCCGAGTCCGGCGGACGAAGTACGCCCGCCCAACGCCCCAAGGCTATAGCCCACCCCCTTTTTGTTCATTTTTCCGCAGGACAAACTTAGTGCCAAGGGGTTCGGCTACTCTTTTTTGGGCGCGGCTGTGTAGGTGGCCTATTTTTTTCACGGGGAGGGGGTTGGCAAAGTCTCGGCCCATTCGGAGGAAGGCGGACGAAGTTCGCCCGTGCAACGGCCAAAGGCTATAGCACACCCATTTTTTGGGCATTTTTCCGCAGGACGAACTTCGCGGCAAGGGGTTCGGCAGCTCTTTTCTGGGCGCGGCTGTGCCCGCGGCCTATTTTTGCCGCGGGGAGGGGGTGGGCAAACTCTCGGCCCATTCTGAGTTCGGAGGACGAAGTTCGCCGGCCCCACGCCCCAAGGCTATTGCCCACCCCTTTTTTGGGCATTTTTCCGCAGGATGAACTTGGCGCCAAGGGGTTCGGCTGCTCTTTTTTGGGCGCGGCTGTTGCCGCCGCCTATTTTTGTCGCGGGGAGGGGGTGGGCGAAGTGTCGGCCCATTCCGAGTCCGGCGGACGATGTCTGCACACCCCACGCCCCAAGGCTATAGCACACCCCTGTTTTGGGCATTTTTCCGAAGGACGAACTTGGCGCCAAGGGGTTCGGCTGCTCTTTTTTGGGCGCGGCTGTGCCCGCGGCCCATTTTTGTCGTCGGGAGGGGATGGGAAAAGTCTCAGCCCATTCCAACTCTCGCGGACGAAGTTCGCCGGCCCCACGCCCCAAGGCTATTGCCCACCCCTTTTTTTGGGCATTTTTCCGCAGGATGAACTTGGCGCCAAGGGGTTCGGCTGCTCTTTTTTGGGCGCGGCTGTTGCCGCCGCCTATTTTTGTCGCGGGGAGGGGGTGGGCGAAGTGTCAGCCCATTCCGAGTCCGGCGGACGATGTCTGCACACCCCACGCGCCAAGGCTATAGCACACCCCTGTTTTGGGCATTTTTCCGAAGGACGAACTTGGCGCCAAGGGGTTCGGCTGCTCTTTTTTGGGCGCGGCTGTGCCCGCGGCCCATTTTTGTCGTCGGGAGGGGATGGGAAAAGTCTCAGCCCATTCCAACTCTCGCGGACGAAGTTTGCCCGACCCACGCCCCAATGCTATAGCACACCCCTTTTTTGGGCATTTTTCCGCAGGACGAACTTGGCGCCAAGGGGTTCGGCTGCTCTTTTTTGGGCGCGGCTGTGTCCGCAGCCTCTTTTTATCGCTGGGAGGGGGTGGGCAAATTATCGGCCCATTCCGAGTCCGGCGGACGAAGTACGCCCGCCCCACGCCCCAAGGCTATAGCCCACCCCCTTTTTGTTCATTTTTCCGCAGGACAAACTTAGTGCCAAGGGGTTCGGCTACTCTTTTTTGGGCGCGGCTGTGTACGTGGCCTATTTTTTTCACGGGGAGGGGGTTGGCAAAGTCTCGGCCCATTCGGAGGAAGGCGGACGAAGTTCGCCCGTGCAACGGCCAAAGGCTATAGCACACCCATTTTTTGGGCATTTTTCCGCAGGACGAACTTCGCGGCAAGGGGTTCGGCAGCTCTTTTTTGGGCGCGGCTGTGCCCGCGGCCTATTTTTGCCGCGGGGAGGGGGTGGGCAAACTCTCGGCCCAGTCTGAGTTCAGAGGACGAAGTTCGCCGGCCCCACGCCCCAAGGCTATTGCCCACCCCTTTTTTGGGCATTTTTCCGCAGGATGAACTTGGCGCCAAGGGGTTCGGCTGCTCTTTTTTGGGCGTGGCTGTGCCCGCCGCCTATTTTTGGCGCGCGGAGGGGGTGGGCAAAGTCTCGGCCCATTCCGAAGAAGGCGGATGAACTTTGCCGGCCCCACGCCCAAAGGCTATAGCCCACCCCTTTTTGTGGCATTTTCCCGTAAGACGAACTTGGCACCAAGGGGTTCGGCTGCTATTTTTTGGTCACGGCTGTGCCCGTGGCCTATTATTGTCATGGGGAGCGGGTGGCCAAAGTCTCGGCGCATTCCGAGGAAGGCGGACGAAGTGCGCCGGCCCCACGCCCAAAGGCTATAGCACACCCCTTTTTTGGGCATTTTTCCGCAGGACGAACTAGGCGCCAAGGGGTTCGGCTGCTCTTTTTTGGGCGCGGCTGTGCCCGCGGCCTATTTTTGCCACGGGGAGAGGGTGTGCAAACTCTCGGCCCATTCGGAGTTCGGAGGACGAAGTGCGCCCGCCCCACGCCCCAAGGCTATAGCCCACCCCCTTTTTGTTCATTTTTCCGCAGGACAAACTTAGTGCCAAGGGGTTCGGCTACTCTTTTTTGGGCGCGGCTGTGCACGCGCCCTATTTTTGTCTCGGGGAGGGGGTGGGAAAAGTCTCGGCCCATTCCAATTCCGGCGGACGAAGTTCGCCCGCCCCACGCCCCAAGGCTATAGCACACCCCTTTTTTGGGCATTTTTCCGCAGGACGAACTTGGCGCCAAGGGGTTCGGTTGCTCTTTTTTGGGCACGGCTGTGCCCACAGCCTAATTTTATCGCTGGGAGGGGGTGGGCAAAGTCTCGGCCCATTCCGAGTCTGGCGGACGAAGTTCACGAGCCCCACGCCCCAAGGATATAGCACACCCCTTTTTTTGGCATTTTTCCGCAGGATGAACTTGGCGCCTAGGGGTTCGGCTGCTCTTTTTTGGGCGCGGCTGTGCCCGTGGCCTATTTTTGTCACGGGGAGGGGGTTGGCAAAGTCTCGGCCCATTCGGAGGAAGGCGGACAAAGTTCGCCGGCACAACGGCCAAAGGCTATAGCACACCCATTTTTTGGGCATTTTTCCGCAAGACGAACTTCGCGCCAAGGGGTTCGGCTGCTCTTTTTTGGGCGCGGCTGTGCCCGCGGCCTACTTTTGTCGCCAGGAGGGGCTGGGAAAAGTCTCGGCCCATTCCGAGTCCGGCGGACGAAGTTCGCCCGCCCCACGCCCCAAGGCTATAACCCACCCCCCTTTTGTCCATTTTTCCGCAGGACCAACTTGGCGCCAAGGGGTTTGGCTGCGCTTTTTTGGGTACGGCTGTGCCCGCGGCCTATTTTTGTCGCGGGGAGGGGGTGGGAAAAGTCTCGGCCCATTCGGAGTTCGGAGGATGAAGTGCGCCGGCCCCACGCCCCAAGGGTATAGCACACCCCTTTTTTGGGCATTTTTCCGCAGGACGAACTTGGCGCCAAGGGAATCGGCTGCTCTTTTTTGGGCGCGGCTGTGCCCGCAGCCTATTTTTATTCCTGGGAGGGGGTGGGCAAAGTCTCGGCCCATTCCGAGTCCGGCGGACGAAGTACGCCCGCCCCACGACCCAAGGCTATAGCCTACCCCCTTTTTGTTCATTTTTCCGCAGGACGAGCTTGGTGCCAAGGGGTTCGGCTGCTCTTTTTTGGGCGCGGCTGTGCACGCGGCCTATTTTTGTCTCGGGGAGGGGGTGGGAAAAGTCTCGGCCCATTCCAATTCTGGCGGACGAAGTTCGCCCCGCGCCACGCCCCAAGGCTATAGCACACCCCTTTTTTGGGCATTTTTCCGCAGGACGAACTTGGCGCCAAGGGGTTCGGCTGCTCTTTTTTGGGCGCGGCTGTGCCCGCAGCCTATTTTTATCGCTGGGAGGGGGTGGGCAAAGTCTCGGCCCATTCCGAGTCCGGCGGACGAAGTACGCCCGCCCCACGCCCCAAGGCTATAGCCTACCCCCTTTTTGTTCATTTTTCCGCAGGACGAGCTTGGTGCCAAGGGGTTCGGCTGCTCTTTTTTGGGCGCGGCTGTGCACGCGGCCTATTTTTGTCTCGGGGAGGGGGTGGGAAAAGTCTCGGCCCATTCCAATTCCGGCGGACGAAGTTCGCCCGCCCCACGCCCCAAGGCTATAGCACACCCCTTTTTTGGGCATTTTTCCGCAGGACGAACTTGGCGCCAAGGGGTTCGGCTGCTCATTTTTGGGCGCGGCTGTGCCCGCAGCCTATTTTTATCGCTGGGAGGGGGTGGGCAAAGTGTCGGCCCATTCCGAGTCCGGCGGACGAAGTACGCCCGCCCCACGCCCCAAGGCTATAGCCCACCCCCTTTTTGTTCATTTTTCCACAGGACGAGCTTGGTGCCAAGGGGTTCGGCTGCTATTTTTTGGGCGCGGCTGTGCCCATGGCCTATTTTTGCCGCGGGGAGGGGGTGGGCAAACTCTCGGCCCATTCCGAGTTCGGCGGACGAAGTGCGCCGGCCCCACGCCCAAAGGCTATGGCACACCCCTTTTTTGGGCATTGTTCCGCATGACGAACTTGGCGCCAAGGGGTTCGGCTGCTCTTTCTTGGGCGCGGCTGTGCCCGCGGCCTATTTTTGTCGTGGGGAGGGGGTGGGAAAAGTCTCGCCCCATTCCGAGTCCGGCGGACGAACTTAGCTGGCCCCACGCCCCAAGGCTATAGCACATCCCTTTCTTGGGCATTTTTCCGCAGGACGAACTTGGCGCCAAGGGGTTCGGCTGCTCTTTTTTGGGCGCGGCTGTGCCCACGGCCTATTTTTGGTGCGGGGAGGGGGTGGCCAAAGTCTCAGCCTATTCCGAGGAAGGCGGATGAACTTTGCCGGCCCCACGCCGAAAGGCTATAGCGCACCCCCTTTTTGGGCATTTTTACGCAGGACGAACTTGGCGCCAAGGGGTTCGGCTGCTCTTTTTTCGGCGCAGCTGTGCCCGCAGCCTATTTTTTTCGTGGGGAGGGGGTGGGCAAAGTCTCGGCCCATTCCGAGTCCCGCGTACGAAGTTCGCCAGCCCCACGCCCCAAGGCTATGGCCCACCCCCTTTTTGGGCATTTTTCCGCAGGACGAACTTGGCGCCATGGGGTTCGGCTGCCTTTTTTTGAGTGCGGCTGTGCCCGGGGCCTATTTTTGTCGTGGGGAGGGGGTGGCCAAAGTCTCGGCCCATTCCGAGTCCGGCGGACGAAGTTTGCCAGCCCCACGCCCCAAGACTATAGCCCACCCCTATTTTGGGCATTTTTCCGCAGGACGAACTTGGTGCCAAGGGGTTCGACTGCTCTTTTTTGGGCGCGGCTGTGCTCGCGGCCTATTTTTGTCGCGGGGAGGGGGTGGGCAAAGTCTCGGTCCATTCCGAGTCCCGCGTACGAAGTTCGCCAGCCCCACATCCCAAGTCTATAGCCCACCCCTTTTTGGGCATTTTTCCGCAGGACGAACTTGGAGCCAAGGGGCTCGGCTGCTAATTTTTGCGCGCGGCTGTGCCCACGGCCTATTTTTGTCGCGGGGAGGGGGTGGGCAAAGTCTCGGTCCATTTCGAGTCCCGCGTACGAAGTTCGCCTGCCCCACATCCCAAGGCTATAGCCCACCCCCTTTTTGGGCATTTTTCAGCAGGACGAACTTGGCGCCAAGGGGTTCGGCTGCTCTTTTTTGGGCACGGCTGTGCCCGCGGCCTATTTTTTTCGTGGGGAGGGGGTGGTCAATGTCTCGGCCCATTCTGAGTCCGGCGGACGAAGTGCGCCAGCCCCACGCCCCAAGGCTATAGCCCACCCCCTTTTTGGGAATTTTTCCGCAGGACGAACTTGGCGCCAAGGGGTTCGACTGCTCTTTTTTGGGCGCGGCTGTGCCCGCGCCCTATTTTTGTCTCGGGGAGGGGGTGGGGAAAGTCTCGGCCCATTCCAATTCCGGCGGACGAAGTTCGCCCGCCCCACGCCCCAAGGCTATAGCACACCCCTTTTTTGGGCATTTTTCCGCAGGACGAACTTGGCGTCAAGGGGTTCGGTTGCTCTTTTTTGGGCACGGCTGTGCCCGCAGCCTATTTTTGTCGTGGGGAGGGGGTGGGCAAAGTCTCGGCCCATTCCGAGTCCGGCGGACGAAGTTTGCCAGCCCCACACCCCAAGGCTATAGCCCACCCACTTTTTGGGCATTTTTCCGCAGGACGAACTTGGTGCCAAGGGGTTCGACTGCTCTTTTTTGGACGCGGCTGTGCCCGCGGCCTATTTTTGGTGCGGGGAGGGGGTGGGCAAATTCTCGGTCCATTCCGAGTCCCACGTACGAAGTTCGCCAGCCGCACGCCCCAAGGCTATGGCCCACCCCCTTTTTGGGCATTTTTCCGCAGGACGAACTTGGCGCCAAGGGGTTCGGCTGCTATTTTTTGGGCGCGGCTGTGGCCGCGGCCTATTTTTGTCGTGGGGAGGGGGTGGGCAAAGTCGAGGCCCATTCCGAGTCCGGTGGACGAAGTGCGCCAGCCCCACGCCCCAAGGCTATAGCCCACCCACTTTTTGGGCATTTTTTCGCAGGACGAACTTGGCGCCAAGGGGTTCGGCTGCTCTTTTTTGGGCGCGGCTGTGCCCGCGGCCTATTTTTGTCGCGGGAAGGGGGTGAGAAAAGTCTCGGCGCATTCCGAGTCCGGCGGATGAACTTTTCAGGCCCCACGCCCCAAGGCTATAGCACACCCCTTTTTTGGGCATTTTTCCTCAGGACAAACACGGTGCCAAGGGGTTCGGCTGCTCTTTTTTGCCGCGGTTGTGCCCGCGCCCTATTTTTGGTGCGGGGAGAGGGTGGCCAAAGTCTCGGCCCATTCCGAGGAAGGCGGACGAAGTGCGCCAGTCGTACGCCCCAAGGCTATAGCACACCCCTTTTTTGGGCATTTTTCCGCAGGACGAACTTGGCGCCAAGGGGTTCGGCTGTTCTTTTTTGGCGCGGCTGTGCCCGCGGCCTATTTTTGTCGCGGGGAGGGTGTGGAAAAAGTCTCGGCCCATTCCGAGTCCGGCGGACGAAGTTCGCCAGCCCCACGCCCCAAGGCTATAGCCCACCCCTTTTTTGGGCATTTTTCCTCTGGGAGAACTTGGCGCCAAGGGGTTCGGCTGCTCTTTTTTGGGCGCGGCTGTGCCCGCGGCCTACTTTTGTCGCCAGGAGGGGCTGGGAAAAGTCTCGGCCCATTCCGAGTCCGGCGGACGAAGTTCGCCCGCCCCACGCCCCAAGGCTATAACCCACCCCCCTTTTGTCCATTTTTCCGCAGGACCAACTTGGCGCCAAGGGGTTTGGCTGCGCTTTTTTGGGTACGGCTGTGCCCGCGGCCTATTTTTGTCGCGGGGAGGGGGTGGGAAAAGTCTCGGCCCATTCCGAGTCCAGCGGACGAAGTTCGCCAGCCCCACACCCCAGGGCTATAGCCCACCCCTTTTTTGGGCATTTTTCCGCAGGACGAACCTGGTGCGAAGGGGTTCGGCAGCTCTTTTTTGGACGTGGCTATGCCCGCGGCCTATTTTTATCGCTGGGAGGGGGTGGGAAAAGTCTCGGCCCATTCCGAGTCCGGCGGACGAAGTTCGCCAGCCCCACGCCCCAGGGCTATAGCCCACCCCCTTTTTGGGCATTTTTCCGCAGGACTAACTTCGCGCCAAGGGGTTCGCCTGCTGTTTTTTGGGCGCGGCTGTGCCCGTGGCCTATTTTTGTCACGGGGATGGGGTGGGAAAAGTCTCGGCCCGTTCCGACTCCGGCGGATGAAGTTCGCCAGCCTCACGCCCCAAGGCTATAGCCCACCCCCTTTTTGGGCATTTTTCCGCAGGACGAACTTGGCGCCAAGGGGTTCGGCTGCTCTTTTTTGGGTGCGGCTATACCCGTGGCCTATTTTCTTCACGGGGAGGGGGTGGGAAAAGTCTCGGCCCATTCCGAGTCCGGCGGACGAAGTTCGCCTGCCCCACGCCCCAAGGCTATAGCCCACCCCTTTTTCGGGCATTTTTCCGCAGGACGAACTTGGCGCCAAGGGTTTCGGCAGCTCGTTCTTGGGCGCGGCTGTGCCCGCGGCCTATTTTTGTCGCGGGGAGGGGGTGGGCAAAGTCTCGGCCCATTCCGAGTCCGGCGGACGAAGTTCGCCAGCCCCACGCCCCAAGGCTATAGCACACCCATTTTTTGGGCATTTTTCCGCTGGACGAACTTGGCGCCAAGGGGTTCGACTGTTCTTTTTTGGGCGCGGCTGCGCCCGCGGCCTACTTTTGGCACGGGGAGGGGGTGGGCAAAGTCTCAGCCCATTCCGAGGAAGGCGGAAGAACTTTCCCGCCCCCACACCCAAAGGCTATAGCACACCCCTTTTTGGGCATTTTTCCGCAGGACGAACTCGGCGCCAAGGGGTTCGGCTGCTCTTTTTTGGGTGCGGCTGTGCCCATGGCCGATTTTTGTTGCGGGGAGGGGTTGGCCAAAGTCTCGGCCCATTCCGAGGAAGGTGGACGAAGTTCGCCGGTCCCATGGCCAAAGGCCATAGCACACCCATTTTTTGGGCATTTTTCCGCAGGACGAACTTGGCGACAAGGGGTTCGGCTGCTCTTTTTTGGGCGCGGCTGTGCCCGCGGCCTATTTTTGCCGCGGGGAGGGGGCGGGCAAAGTATCGGTCCATTCCAAGTCCGGCGGACGAAGTTCGCCAGCCCCACGCCCCAAGGCTATAGCCCACCACCTTTTTGGGCATTTTTCCGCAGGACGAACCTGGCACCAAGGGGTTCGGCTGCTCTTTTTTGGGTGCGGCTGTGCCCGTGGCCTATTTTCTTCACGGGGAGGGGGTGCGAAAAGTCTCGGCCCATTCCGAGGAAGGCGGATGAACTTTGCCGGCCCCACGCCCAAAGGCTATAGCTCACCCCTTTTTTGGGCATTTTTCCGCAGGACGAACTTGGCGCAATCAGGTTCGGCTGCTCTTTTTTGGGCGCGGCTGTGCCCGTGGCAAATTTTTGTCACGGGGAGGGGGTGGGCAAAGTCTCAGCCCATTCCTAGGAAGGCGGATGAACTTTGCCGGCCCCACACCCAAAGGCTATAGCACACCCCTCTTTTGGGCATTTTTCCGCAGGACGGACTTGGCGCCAAGGGGTTCGGCTGCTATTTTTTGGGCGCGGTTTTGCCCGAGGCCTATTTTTGTCGCGGGGAGGGGGTGGGAAATTTCTCGGCCCATTCCGATTCCGGCGGACGAAGTTCGCCAGCCCGATGCCCCAAGGCTATAGCCCACCCCCTTTTTGGGCATTTTTCTGCAGGACGAACTTGGCGCGAAGGGGTTCGGCTGCTCTTTTTTGGGCGCGGCTGTACCCGCGGCCTATTTTTGTCAGGGGGAGGCGGTGGGAAAAGGCTCGGCCCATTCCGAGTCCGGCGGACGAAGGTCGCCAGCCCCACGCCCCAAAGCGATAGCCCACCCCCTTTTTGGGCATTTTTGTGCAGGACGAACTTGGCGCCAAGGGGTTCGGCTGTTCTTTTTTGGGCGCGGCTGTGCCCGCGGCCTATTTTTGTCGGGAGGAGGCGGTGGGCAAAGTCTCGGCCCATTCCGAGTCCGACGGACGAAGTTCGCCCGCCCCACGCCCCAAGGCTATAGCCCACCCCTTTTTGGGCATTTTTCCGCAGGACGAACTTGGCGCCAAGGGGTTGGGCTGCTCTTTTTTGGGCGCGGCTGTGCCCGCGGCCTATTTTTGTCGCGGGGAGGGGGTGGGAAAAGTCTCGGCCCATTCCGAGGATGGCGGATGAACTTTGCCGGCCCCACGCCCAAAGGCTATAGCTCACCCCTTTTTTGGGCATTTTTCCGCAGGACGAAGTTGGCGCCAAGGGGTTCGGCTGCTCTTTTTTGGGCGCGGCCATTTTTTTCGTGGGGAGGGGGTGGCCAAAGTCTCGGCCCATTCCGAGGAAGGCGGATGAACTTTGCCGGCCCCACGCCCAAAGGCTATAGCACAACCCTTTTTTGGGCATTTTTCCGCAGGACGAACTTGGTGCCAAGGCGTTCGGCTGCTCTTTTTTGGGTGCGGCTGTGCCCGCGGCCTATTTTTGTCACGGGGAGGGGGTGGCCAAAGTCCCGGCCCATTCCGAGTCCGGCGGACGAAGTGCGCCAGCCCCACGCTCCAAGGCTATAGCCCAACACCTTTTTGCGCTTTTTCGCGCAGGACGAACTTGGAGCCAAGGGGCTCGGCTGCTCTTTTTTGGGCGAGGCTGTGCCCACATCCTATTTTTGTCGCAGGGAGGGGGTGGCCAAAGTCGCGGCCCATTCCGAGGAAGACGGATGAACTTTGCCGGCCCCACGCCCGAAGGCTATAGCACACCCCTTTTTTGGGCATTTTTCCGCAGGACGAACTTGGTGCCAAGGGGTTCGGCAGCTCTTCTTTGGGCGCGGCTGTGCCCGCGGCCTATTTTTGGTGCAGGGAGTGGGTGCACAAAGTCTTGGCCCATTCCAAGGAAGGCGGATGAACTTTGCCGGCCCCACGTCCCAAGGCTATAGCCCAACACTTTTTTGGGTAATTTTCCGCAGGACGAACTTGGCGCCAAGGGGTTCGGCTGCTCTTTTTTGGGCGCGGCTGTGCCCGCGGCCTATTTTTGTCGCGGGGAGGGGGTGGGAAAAGTCTCGGCCCGTTCTGAGTTCGGCGGACGAACTTCGGCAGCCGCACGCCCAAGGCTATAGCACACCCCTTTCTTGGGCATTTTTCCGCAGGACGAACTTGGCGCCAAGGGGTTCGGCTACTCTTTTTTGGGCACGGCTGATCCCGCAGCCTATTTTTGTCAGGGGGAGGGGGTGGGCAAAGTCTCGGCCCATTCGGAGTCCGGCGGACGACGTTCGCCAGCCCCACGCCCCAAGGCTATAGCCCACCTACTTTTTGGGCATTATTCTGCAGGACGAACTTGGCGCCAAGCCGTTCGGCTGCTCTTTTTTGGGCACGGCTGTGCCCGCGTCCTATTTTTATCACGGGGAGGGGCTGGAAAAAGTCTCGGCCCATTCCCAGTTCGGCGGACGAACTTCGCCAGCCCCACGCCCCAAGGGGATAGCCCACCCCCTTTTTGGGCATTTTTCCGCAGGACGAACTTGGCGCCAAGGGGTTTCGCTGCTCTTTTTTGGGCACGGCTGTGCCCGCGGCCTATTTTTGTCGCGGGGAGGGGGTGGGAAAAGTCTCGGCCTATTCCGAGTCCGGCGGATGAAGTTCGCCAGCCCCACGCCCCATGGCTATAGCCCACCCCCTTTTTGGGCATTTTTCCGCAGGACGAACTTTTTGCCAAGGGGTTCGGCTGCTATTTTTTGGGCGCGGCTGTGCCCGCAGGCTATTTTTGTCGTGGGGAGGGGGTGGGCAAATTCTCGGCCCAATCCAAGGAAGGCGGAGGAACTTTGCCGGCCCGACGCCCAAACGCTAAAGCACACCCCTTTTTTGGGCATTTTTCCGCAGGACGAACTTGGCGCCAAGGGGTTTTGTAGCTCTTTTTTGGGCGCAGCTGTGCCCGTGGCCTATTTTTTTTGCGGGGAGGGGGTGGGCAAAGTCTCGGCACATTCCGAGTCCGGCGGACGAAGTTCGCCAGCCCCAAGCCCCAAGGCTATAGCCCACCTCTTTTTTGGGTATTTTTCCGCAGGACGAACTTGGCGCCAAGGGCTTCGGCTGCTCTTTTTTGGGCGCGGCTGATCCCACGGCCTATTTTTGTCACGGGGAGCGGGTGGGCAAAGTCTCAGCCCATTCCAAGTCCGGCGAACGAAGTGCGCCTGCCCCACGCCCCAAGGCTATAGCCCACCCCCTTTTTGAGCATTTTTCCGCAGGACGAACTTGGGGCCAAGGGGTTCGGCTGCTCTTTTTTGGGCACGGCTGTGACCGCAGCTTATTTTTAGTGCGGGGAGGGGATGGGCATAGTCTCGGCCCATTCCGAGGATGGCGGATGAACTTTGCCGGCCCCACGCCCAAAGGCTATAGCACACCTCTTTTTTGGGTATTTTTCCGCAGGACGAACTTGGCGCCAAGGGGTTCAGCTGCTCTTTTTTGGGCGCGGCTGTGCCCGCGGCCTATTGTTGTCGCGGGGAGGGGGTGGGAAAACTCTAGGCCCGTTCTGAGGCCGGCGGACGAACTTCGGCAGCCCCAAGCCCCAAGGCTATAGCACACCACTTTTTTGGGCATTTTTCCACAGGACGAACTTGGCGCCAAGGGGTTCGGCTGCTCTTTTTTGGGCGCGGCTGTGCCCGCGGCCTATTTTTGTCGTGTGGAGGGGGTGGGAAAAGTCTCGGCCCATTCCGAGTCCGGCGGACGAAGTGCGCCGGCCCCACGCCCCAAGGCTATAGCCCACCCCCTTTTTGGGCATTTTTCCGCAGGACGAACTTGGCGCCACGGGGTTTGGCAGCTCTTTTTTCGGTACGGCTGTGCCCGCGGCCTAGTTTTGTCGCGGGGAGGGGGTGGGGAAGGTCTCGTCCCATTCCGAGTCCGGCGGACGAAGTTCGCCCACCCCACGCGCCAAGGCTATAGCCCACCCCCCTTTTGGGCATTTTTCCGCAGGACGAACTTGGCGCCAAGGGGTTCGGCTGCTCTTTTTTGGGCGCGGATCTGCCCGCGGCCTATTTTTGTCGCGGGGAGGGGGTGGAGAAAGTCTCGGCCCATTCCGAGTCCGGCGGACGAAGTACGCCAACCCCACGCCCCAAGGCTATAGCCCACCCCTCTTTTGGGGATTTTTCCGCAGGGCGAACTTGGCGCCAAGGGGTTCGGCTGCTCTTTTTTGGCCGCGGCTGTGCCCGCGGCCTATTTTTGTCGCAGGGAGGGGGAGGGGAATGTCTCGGCCCATTCCGAGTCTGGCGGACGAAGTTCGCCCGCCCCACGCCGAAAGGCTATTGCCCACCCCTTTTTTGGGCATTTTTCCGCAGGACGAACTTGGCGCCAAGGGGTTCGGCTGCTATTTTTTGGGCGCGGCTGTGCCCGCGGCCTATTTTTGTCGCGGGGAGGGGGTGGGCAAATTCTCGGCCCAATCCAAGGAAGGCGGAGGAAGTTTGCCAGCCCCACGCCCCAAGGCTATAGCCCACCTTTTTTTTTAGGGATTTTTCCGCAGGGTGAACTTTGCACCAAGGGGTTCGCCTGCTCTTTTTTGGGCGCGGCTGGGCCCGCGGCCTATTTTTATCGCGGGGAGGGGGTGGGAAAAGTCTCGGCCCATTCCGAGTCCGGCGTACGAACTTCGGCAGCCCCACGCCCCAAGGCTATAGCACACCCCTTTTTTGGGTATTTTTCCGCAGGACGAACTTGGCGCAATGGGGTTCGGCTGCTCTTTTTTGGGAGCGGCTGTGCCCGTGGCCAACGTTTGTCGCGGGGAGGGGGTGGGCAAACTCTCGGCCCATTCCGAGTCCAGCGGACGAAGTTCGCCAGCCCCACGACCCTAGGCCATAGCCCACCCTTTTTTGGGCATTCTTCCACAGGACGAACATGGCGCCAAGGGGTTCGGCTGCTCTTTTTTGGGCGCTGTTGTACCCGTGGCCTAGTTTTGTCATGGGGAGGGGGTGGGAAAAGTCTCGGCCCATTCCGAGTCCGGCGGACGAAGTTCGCCCGCCCCACGCCCCAAGGCTATAGCCCACCCCCTTTTTGAGCATTTTTCCACAGGACGAACTTGGCGCCAAGGGGTTCGGCTGCTCTTTTTTGGGTGCGGCTGTGCCCGCAGCTTATTTTTAGTGTGGGGAGGGTGTGGGCAAAGTCTCGGCCCATTCCGAGGATGGCGGATGAAGTTTGCCGGCCCCACGCCCAAAGGCTATAGCACACCCCTTTTATGGGCATTTTTCCGCTGGACGAACTTGGCGCCAAGGGGTTCGGCTGCTATTTTTTGGGCGAGGCTGTGCCCGTGGCCTATTTTTGTCGTGGGGAGGGGGTGGGCAAAGTCTTGGCCCATTCCGAGGAAGGCGGACGAAGTTCGCCGGTCCCACGCCCAAAGGCTATAGCACACCCTTTTTTGGGCATTTTTCCGCTGGACGAACTTGGCGCCATGGGGTTTGGCTGCTCTTTTTTGGATGCGGCTGTGCCTGCGGCCTATTTTTATCATGGGGAGGGGGTGGGCAAACTCTCGGCTCATTCCGAGTCCGGCGGACGAAGTTCGCCAGCCCCACGCCCCAAGGCTATAGCCCACCCCCTTTTTGGCATTTTTCCGCAGGACGAACTTGGCGCCAAGGGGTTCGGCTGCTCTTTTTTGGGCGCGGCTCTGCCCGCGGCCTATTTTTGTCGCGGGGAGGGGGTGCGGAAAGTCTCGGCCCATTCTGAGGCTGGCGGACAAACTTCGGCAGCCCCAAGCCCCAAGGCTATAGTACACCACTTTTTTGGGCATTTTTCCACAGGACGAACTTGGCGCCAAGAGGTTCGGCTGCTCTTTTTTGGGCGCGGCTGTGCCCGTGGCCTATTTTTGTCGTGTTGAGGGGGTGAGAAAAGTCTCGGCCCATTCCGAGTCCGGCGGACGAAGTGCGCCGGCCCCACGCCCCAAGGCCGGCCCCACGCCCCAAGGCTATAGCCCACCCCCTTTTTGGGCATTTTTCCACAGGATGAGCTTGGCGCCACGGGGTTTGGCAGCTCTTTTTTCGGTGCGGCTGTGCCCGCGGCCTAGTTATGTCGTGGGGAGGGGGTGGGGAAGGTCTCGTCCCATTCCGAGTCCGGCGGACGAAGTTCGCCCACCCCACGCGCCAAGGCTATAGCCCACCCCCCTTTTGGGCATTTTTCCGCAGGACGAACTTGGCGCCAAGGGGTTCGGCTGCTCTTTTTTGGGCGCGGCTCTGCCCGCGGCCTATTTTTGTCGCGGGGAGGGGGTGGGGAAAGTCTCGGCCCATTCCGAGTCCGGCGGACGAAGTACGCCTACCCCACGCCCCAAGGCTATAGCCCACCCCTTTTTTGGGGATTTTTCCACAGGGCGAACTTGGCGCCAAGGGGTTCGGCTGCTCGTTTTTCGGCGCGGCTGTGCCCGCGGCCGATTTTTGTTGCGGCGAGGGGGTGGCCAAAGTCTCGGCACATTCCGAGTCCGGCGGACGAAGTTCTCCTGCCCCACGCCCCAAGGCTATAGCCCACCCCATTTTTGGGCATTTTTCCGCAGGACGGACTTGGCGCCAAGGTGTTCGGCTGATCTGTTTTGGGCACGGCTGTGCCCACGGCCTATTTTTGTCGCTGGGAGGGGGTCGGAAAAGTCTCGGCCCATTCCGAGTCCGGCGGATGAAGTTCGCCTGCCCCACGCCCCAAGGCTATAGCCCACCCCCTTTTTTGGGCATTTTTCCTCCGGACGAACTTGGCGCCAAGGGGTTCGGCTGCTCTTTTTTGGGCGCGGCTGTTCCTGCGGCCTATTATTGTTGTGGGGAGGGGGTGGGGAATGTCTCGGCCCATTCCGAGTCCGGCGGACAAAGTTCGCCAGCCCCACGCCCCAAGGCTATAGCCCACCCCTTTTTTGGGCATTTTTCCACAGGACGAACTTGGCGCCAAGGGTTCGGCTGCTCTTTTTTGGGCGCGGCTGTGCCCGCGGCCTATTTTTATCGCGGGGACGGGGTGGGCAAATTCTCGGCCCATTCCGGGTCCGGCAGACGAAGTTCGCCAGCCCCACGCCCCAAGGCTATAGCCCACCCCTTTTCTGGGCTTTTTTCCCCGGGACAAACTTGGCGCCAACGGGTTCGGCTGCTCTTTTTTTGGCGCGGCTGTGCCCACGGCCTATTTTTATCGCGGGGAGGGGGTGGGCAAATTCTCGGCCCATTCCGAGGAAGGCGGACAAAGTTCGCCAGCCCCACGCCCCAAGGCTATAGCCCACCCTTTTTTTGGGGATTTTTCCGCAGGACGAACTTGGCGCCAAGGGGTTTGCCTGCTCTTTTTTGGGCGCGGCTGGGGCCGCGGCCTCTTTTTGTCGCGGGGAGGGGGTGGGAAACGTTTCGGCCCATTCCGAGTCCGGCGTACGAACTTCGGCAGCCCCACGCCCCAAGGCTATAGCACACCCATTTTTTGGGCATTTTTCCGCAGGACGAACTTGGCGCAATGGGGTTCGGCTGCTCTTTTTTGGGAGCGGCTGTGCCCGCGGCCAATTTTGGTGCTGGGAGGGGGTCGTCAAAGTCTCGGCCCATTCCGAGGAAGGCGGACGAAGTTCGCCAGGCCCACGCCCAAAGGCTATAGCCCTCCCCTTTTTTGGGCATTTTTCCCCAGGACGAACATGGCGCCAAGGGGTTCGGCTTCTCTTTTTTGGGCGCGGTTGTGCCCGCAGCCTATTTTTGTCGTGGGGAGGGGGTGGCCAAACTCTCGGCCCATTCCGAGTCCCGCAGACGAAGTTCGCCCGCCCCACGCCCCAAGGCTATATAGCCCACCCCCTTTTTGAGCATTTTTCCGCAGGACGAACTTGGCGCCAAGGGGTTCGGCTGCTATTTTTTGGGCGCGGCTGTGCCTGCAGCTTATTTTTAGTGCGGGGAGGGGGTGGGCAAAGTCTCGGACCATTCCGAGGACGGCGGACGAAGTTCGCCAGCCCCACGCCCAAAGGCTATAGCCCACCCCTTTTTTGGGCATTTTTCCGCAGGACGAACTTGGCGCCAAGGGGTTCGGTTGCTCTTTTTTGGGCGCGGCTGTGCCCACGGCCTATTTTTGTCGCGGGGAGGGGGTGGGAAAAGTCTCGGCACATTCCGAGTCCGGCGGACGAAGTTCTCCTGCCCCACGCCCCAAGGCTATAGCCCACCCCATTTTTGGGCATTTTTCCGCTGGACGGACTTGGCGCCAAGGTGTTCGGCTGATCTTTTTTGGGCACGGCAGTGCCCGCGGCCTAGTTTTGTCGCGGGGAGGGGGTGGGAAATGTCTCGGCCCATTCCGAGTCCGGCGGATGAAGTTCGCCTGCCCCACGCCCCAAGGCTATAGCCCACCCCCTTTTTGAGCATTTTTCCGCAGGACGAACTTGACGCCAAGGGGTTCGGCTCCTCTTTATTGGGTGCGGCTGTGCCCGCGGCCTATTTTTGTTGCGGGGAGGGGGTGGGAAAAGTCTCGGCCCATTCCGAGTCCGGCGGACGAAGTTCGCCATCCCCACGCCCCAAGGCCATAGCCCACCCGTTTTTTGGGCATTTTTCCGCAGGACGAACTTGGCGCCAAGGGGTTCGGCTGCTTTTTTTTGGGCGCGGCTGTTCCTGCGGCCTATTTTTGTCGTGGGGAGGGGTTGGGAAATGTCTCGGCCCATTCTGAGTCCGGCGGACGAAGTTTGCCAGCCCCACGCCTCAAGGCCAGCCCCACGCCCCAAGGCTAAAGCCCACCCCCTTTTTGGGCATTTTTCCGCAGGACGAACTTGGCGCCAAGGGGTTCGGCAGCTCTTTTTTCGGCGCGGTTGTGCCCGCGGCCTATTTCTGTCGCTGGGAGGGGGTGGGAAAAGTCTCGTCCCATTCCGAGTCCGGCGGACAAAGTTTGCCCGCCCCACACCCCAAGGTTATAGCCCACCCCGTTTTTGGGCATTTTTCCGCAGGACGAACTTGGCACCAAGGGGTTCGGCTGCTGTTTTTTGGGCGCGGGCATGCCCGCGGCCTATTTTTGTCACGGGGAGGGGGTGGGGAAAGTCTCGGCCCATTCCGAGTCCGGCGGACGAAGTACGCCAACCCCACGCCCCAAGGCTATAGCCCACCCCTTTTTTGGGGATTTTTCCGCAGGGCGAACTTGGCGCCAAGGGGTTCGGCTGCTCGTTTTTGGGCGCGGCTGAGCCCGCGGCCGATTTTTGTTGCGGGGAGGGGATGGACAAAGTCTCGGCACATTCCGAGTCCGGCGGACGAAGTTCTCCTGCCCCACGCCCCAAGGCTATAGCCCACCCCATTTTTGGGCATTTTTCCGCAGGACGGACTTGGCGCCAAGGTGTTCGGCTGATCTGTTTTGGGCACGGCTGTGCCCACGGCCTAGTTTTGTCGCGGGGAGGGGGTCGGAAAAGTCTCGGCCCATTCCGAGTCCGGCGGATGAAGTTCGCCTGCCCCACGCCCCAAGGCTATAGCCCACCCCCTTTTTGGGCATTTTTCCGCAGGACGAACTTGACACCAAGGGGTTCAGCTGCTCTTTCTTGGGTGCGGCAGTGCCCGTGGCCTATTTTTGTTGCGGGGAGGGGGTGGGAAAAGCCTCGGCCCATTCCGAGTCCGGCGGACGAAGTTCGCCAGCCCCACGCCCCAAGGCCATACCCACCCCTTTTTTGGGCATTTTTCCTCCGGACGAACTTGGCGCCAAGGGGTTCGGCAGCTCTTTTTTGGGCGCGGCTGTTCCTGCGGCCTATTATTGTTGTGGGGAGGGGGTGGGGAAAGTCTCGGCCCATTCCGAGTCCGGCGGACGAAGTTCGCCAGCCCCACGCCCCAAGGCTATAGCCCACCCCTTTTTTGGGCATTTTTCCACAGGACGAACTTGGCGCCAAGGGGTTCGGCTGCTCTTTTTTGGGCGCGGCTGTGCCCGCGGCCTATTTTTATCGCGGGGGACGGGGTGGGCAAATTCTCGGCCCATTCCGGGTCCGGCGGATGAAGTTCGCCAGCCCCACGCCCCAAGGCCATAGCCCACCCCTTTTTTGGGCATTTTTCCTCTGGACGAACTTGGCGCCAAGGGGTTCGGCTGCTCTTTTTTGGGCGCGGCAGTTCCTGCGGCCTATTATTGTCGTGGGGAGGGGGTGGGGAAAGTCTCGGCCCATTCCGAGTCCGGCGGAGGAAGTTCGCCAGCCCCACACCCCAAGGCTATAGCCCACCCCTTTTCTGGGCTTTTGTCCCCGGGACAAACTTGGCGCCAACGGGTTCGGCTGCTCTTTTTTTGGCGCGGCTGTGCCCGCGGCCTATTTTTATCGCGGGGAGGGGGTGGGCAAATTCTCGGCCCATTCCGAGGAAGGCGGACAAAGTTCGCCAGCCCCACGCCCCAAGGCTATAGCCGACCCTTTTTTTGGGGATTTTTCCGCAAGACGAACTTGGCGCCAAGGGGTTCGCCTGCTCTTTTTTGGGCGCGGCTGGGGCCGCGGCCTCTTTTTGTCGCGGGGAGGGGGGTGGCAAACGTTTCGGCCCATTCCGAGTCCGGCGTACGAACTTCGGCAGCCCCACGCCCCAAGGCTATAGCACACCCATTTTTTGGGCATTTTTCCGCAGGACGAACTTGACGCCAAGGGGTTCGCCTGCTCTTTTTTGGGCGAGACTGTGCCCGCGGCATATTTTTGTCGCGGGGAGGGGGTGGGCAAAGTCTCGGCCAATTCCGACTTGGCCCCACGCCCCAAGCTATCGCACACCCCTTTTTTGGTCATTTTTCCGTAGGACGAACTTGGCGCTAAGGGGTTCGGCTGCTCTTTTTTGGGCGCGGCTGTGCCCGCGGCCTATTTTTGTCGCGGGGAGGGGGTGGGTAAAGTCTCGGCCCATTCCGAGTCCGGCGGTCGAACTTTGCCGGCCCCACGGCCCGAGGCTGTAGCACACCCCTTTTCTGGGCATTTTGCCGCAGGACGAACTTGGCGCCAAGGGCTTCGGCTGCTCTTTTTTGGGTGAGTCTGTGCCCGCAGCCTATTTTTGTCGCGGGGAGGGGGTGGGTAAAGTCTCGGCCCATTCCGAGGAAGGGGGATGAACTTTGCCGGCCCCACGCCCAAAGGCTATAGCACACCCATTTTTTGGGCATTTTGCCGCAGGACGAACTTGGCGCCAAGGGGTTCGGCTGCTCTTTTTTGGGCGACGCTGTGCCCTTGGCCTATTTTTGTCGCGTGGAGGGGGGTGGCCAAAGCCTCGGCCCATTCTGAGTCCGGCGGATGAAGTTCGCCTGCCCCACGCCCAAAGGCTGTAGCACACCCCTTTTTTGGGCATTTTGCCGCAGGATGAACTTGGCGCTACGGGGTTCGGCTGCTCTTTTTTGTGCGCGGCTGTGCCCGTGGCCTATTTTGTCGACAGGAGGGGGTCGGCAATGTCTCGGCCCATTTCGAGGAAGGCGGACGAAGTTCGCCAGCCCCACGCCCCAGGGCTATAGCCCACCCCCTTTTTGGGCATTTTTCCGCTGGACGAACTTGGCGCCAAGGGGTTTGGCAGCTCTTTTATACGCGCGGCTGTGCCCGCGGCCTATTTTTGTCACGGGGAGGGGGTGGCCAAAGTCTCGGCCCATTCCAAGCCCGGCGGACGAAGTTCGCCAGCCACAGGCCCCAAGGCTATAGCCCACCCCCTTTTGGGCATTTTTCCACAGGACGAACTTGGCGCCAAGGGGTTCGGCCGCTCTTTTTTGGGCGCGGCAGTGCCCGCGGCCTATTTTTGTCTCGGGGAGGGGGTGGGCAAAGTCTCGGCCCATTCCGAGGAAGGCGGACGAAGTTCTCCGGCCCCACGCCCAAAGGCAATAGCACACCCCTTTTTTGGGCATTTTTCCGCTGGACGAACATGGCGCCTAGGGGTTCGGCTGCTCGTTTTTGGGTGCGGCTGTGCCCGCGGCCTATTTTTGACGCGGGGAGGGGGTGGGCAAAGTCTCGGCCCATTCTGAGTCCGGCAGATGAGGTTCGCCAGCCTCACGCCCCAAGGCTATAGCCCACCCCTTTTTTTGGGCATTTTTCCGCAGGACGAACTTGGCGCCAAGGGGTTCGCCTACTCTTTTTTGGGCGCGGCTGTGCCCGCGGCCTATTTTTGGCGCGGGGAGGGGGTGGGCAAAGGCTCAGCCCATTCCGAGGAAGGCGGATGAACTTTGCCGGCCCCACTCCCAAAGGCTATAGCACGCCAATTTTTTTGGCATTTTGCCGCAGGACGAACTTGGCGCCAAGGGGTTCGGCTGCTCTTTTTTGGGTGAGGTTGTGCCCGCGGCCTATTTTTGTCGCGGGGAGGGGGTGGCCAAAGTCTCGGCCGATTCCGAGGGAGGTGGATGAAGTTCGCCGGCCCCACGCCCAAAGGCTATAGCACATCCCTTTTTCAGGCATTTTGCCGCAGGACGAACTTGGCGGCAAGGGGTTCGCATGCTCTTTTTTGGGCGCGGCTGTGCCCGTGGCCTATTTTTATCACGGGGAGGGGGTGGCCTAAGTCTCGGCCCATTCCGAGTCCGGCGGACGAACTTTGCCGGCCCCACGCCGAAAGGCTATAGCCCACCCCTTTTTTCGGCATTTTTCCGCTAGACGAACTTGGCGCCAAGGGTTCGGCTGCTCTCTTTTGGGCGGGGCTGTGCCCGTGGCCTATTTTTCTCGTGGGGAGGGGGTGGCCAAAGTCTCGGCCCATTCTGAGGAAGGCGGACGAAGTGCGCCGGCTCCAAGCCCCAAGGCTATAGCCCCCCCCCCCCCTTTTTGGGCATTTTTCCGCAGGACAAACTTGGCGCCAAGGGGTTCGGCTGCTCTTTTTTGGGTACGGCTGTGCCCGCTGACTATTTTTGGCGCGGGGAGGGGGTGGGCAAAGTCTCGGCCCATTCCGAGGAAGGGGGATGGACTTTGCCGGCCCCACGCCCGAAGGCTATAGCACACCCCTTTTTTGGGCATTGTTCCGCGGGACGAACTTGGCGCTACGGGGTTCGGCTGCTCTTTTTTGGGCGCGGCTGTGTTCGCGGCCTATTTTTGTCCACAGGAGGGAGTCGGCAATGTCTCGGCCCATTTCGAGGAAGGCGGACGAAGTTCGCCAGCCCCACGCCCCAAGGCTATAGCCCACCCCCTTTTTGGGCATTTTTCCGCTGGACGAACTTGGCGCCAAGGGGTTCGGCCGCTCTTTTTTGGGTGCGGCAGTGCCCGTGGCCTATTTTTGTCTCGGGGAGGGGGGTGGGCAAAGTCTCGGCCCATTCCGAGGAAGGCGGACGAAGTTCTCCGGCCCCACGTCCAAAGGCAATAGCACACCCCTTTTTTGGGCATTTTTCCGCTGGACGAACATGGCGCCTAGGGGTTCGGCTGCTCGTTTTTGGGTGCGGCTGTGCCCGCGGCCTATTTTTGATGCGGGGAGGGGGTGACGAAAGTCTCGGCCCATTCCGAGTCCGGCAGATGAGGTTCGCCAGCCCCACGCCCCAAGGCTATAGCCCACCCCTTTTTTGGGCATTTTTCCGCAGGACGAACTTGGCGCCAAGTGGTTCGGCTGCTCTTTTTTGGGAGCGGCTGTGCCCGCGGCCTATTTTGGCGCGGGGAGGGGGTCGGAAAAGTTTCAGCCCATTCCGGGGAAGGCGGATGAACTTTGCCGGTCCCACTCCCAAAGGCTATAGCCGACCCCTTTTTTGGGCTTTTTTCCGCACGACGAACTTGGCGCCATGGGATTCGGCTGCTCTTTTTTGGGCGCGGCTGTGCCCACGGCCTATTTTTGTCATGGGGAGGGGGTGGCCAAAGTCTCGGCCCATTCCGAGGAAGGCGGACGAAGTTCTCCGGCCCCACGCCCAAAGGCAATAGCACACCCCTTTTTTGGGCATTTTTCCGCTGGAAGAACATGGCGCCTAGGGGTTCGGCTGCTCTTTTTTGGGTGCGGCTGTACCCGCGGCCTATTTTTGACGCGGGGAGGGGGTGGGCAAATTTTCGGCCCATTCCGAGTCCGGCAGATGAGGTTCGCCAGCCCCACGCCCCAAGGCTATAGCCCACCCCTTTTTTGGGCATTTTTCCGCAGGACGAACTTGGCGCCAAGGGGTTCGGCTGCTCTTTTTTGGGCGCGGCTGTGCCCGTGGCCTATTTTTGGTGCGGGGAGGGGGTGGGCAAAGTTTCAGCCCATTCCGAGGAAGGCGGATGAACTTTGCTGGTCCCACGCCCAAAGGCTGTAGCCGACCCCTTTTTTGGGCATTTTTCCGCCAGACGAACTTGGCGCCATGGGATTCGGCTGCTCTTTTTTGGGCGCGGCTGTGCCCGCGGCCTATTTTTGTCACGGGGAGGGGGTGGCCAAAGTCTCGGCCCATTCCGAGGAAGGCGGACGAAGTTCGCTCGCCTCACGCCCAAAGGCTATAGCACACCTCTTTTTGGGCATTTTTCCGCAGAACGAACTTGGCGCTAAGGGGTTCGGCTGCTCTTTTTTGGGCGCGGCTGTGCCCGCGGCCAATTTTTGGCGCGGGGAGGGGGTGGGCAATGTCTCGGCCCATTCCGAGGAAGGGGGAAGAACTTTGCCGGCCCCACGCCCAAAGGCTATTGTACACCCATTTTTTGGGCATTTTGACGCAGGACGAACTTGGCGCCAAGGGGTTCGGCGGCTCTTTTTTGGGCGCGGCTGTGCCCGCGGCCTAGTTTTGGCGCGGGGAGGGGGTGGGCAAAGTCTTGGCCAATTCCGAAGAAGGCGGATGAAGTTGTCCGGCCCCACGCCCAAAGTCTATAGCACACCCCTTTTTTGGGCATTTTGCCGTAGGACGAACTTGGTGCCAAGGGGTTCGGCTGCTCATTTTTGGGCGCGGCTATGCCCGCGGCCTATTTTTGTCACGGGGAGGGGCTGGCCAAAGTCTCGGCCCATTCCGAGGAAGGCGGACGAAGTTCGCTGGCCTCACGCCGAAAGGCTATAGCACACCTCTTTTTGGGCATTTTTCCGCAGGACGAACTTGGCGCTAAGGGGTTCGGCTGCTCTTTTTTGGGCGCGGCTATGCCCGCAGCCTATTTTGTCGTGGGGAGGGGATGGGAAAAGTCTCGGCCCATTCCGAGTCCGGCCCCACTCCCCAAGGCTATAGCCCACCACCTTTTTGGGCATTTTTCCGTAGGAAGAACATGGCGCCAAGGGGTTCGGCTGCTCTTTTTCGGGCGCGACTGTGCCTGCGGCCTATTTTTGGCGCGGGGAGGGGGTGGACAAATTCTCGGCCCATTCCGGGGAAGGCGGATGAACTTTGCCGGACCCACGCCCAAAGGCTATAACACACCCCTTTTTTGGGCATTTTGCCGCAGGACGAACTTGGCGCCAAGTGGTTCGGCTGCTCTTTTTTGGGCGCGGCTGAGCCCGCGGCCTATTTTTGTCGCGGAGAGGGGATGGCCAAAGTCTCGGCCCATTCTGAGGAAGGCGGACGAAGTTCTCCGGCCCCACGCCCAAAGGCAATAGCACACCCCCTTTTTTGGGCATTTTTCCGCAGGACGAACTTGGCGCCTAGGGGTTCAGCTGCTCTTTTTTGGGTGCGGCTGTGCCCGCGGCCTATTTTTGTCGCGGGGAGGGGTGGGAAAAGTCTCGGCCGATTCCGAGCCCGGCGGACGATGTACGCCGTTCCCACGCCCAAAGGCTATAGCCCACCCCCTTTTTGGGCATTTTCCCGCAGGACGAACTTGGCGCCAAGGGGTTCGGCTGCTCTTTTTTCGGCGCGGCTGTGCCTGCGGCCTATTTTTGGCGTGGGGAGGGGGTGGACAAATTCTCGGCCCATTCCGAAGAGGGCGGATGAACTTTGCCGGACCCACGCCCAAAGGCTATAACACACCCCTTTTTTGGGCATTTTGCCGCAGGACGAACTTGGCGCCAAGTGGTTCGGCTGCTCTTTTTTGGACGCGGTTGTGCCCGCGGCCTATTTTTGTCGCGGAGCGGGGATGGCCAAAGTCTCGGCCCATTCTGAGGAAGGCGGACGAAGTTCGCCGGCCCCACGCCCAAAGGCTATAGCACACCCCTTTTTTGGGCATTTTGCCGCAGGACGAATTTGGCGCCAAGGGGTTCGGCTGCTGTTTTTTGGGTGCGGCTGTGCCTGCGGCCTATTTTTGGTGCGGGGAGGGGGGTGGGCAAAGTCTCGGCCCATTCCGAGGAAGGCGAATGAATTTTGCCGGCCCAACGCCCAAAGGCTATAGCACACCCCTTTTTTGGGCATTTTTCCGCCGGACAAACTTGGTGCCAAGGGGTTCGGCTGCTCTTTTTTGCTCGCGGCTGTGCCCGCGGCCTATTTTTGGTGCGGGGAGGGGGGTGGGAAAAGTCTCGGCCCATTCCGAGGAAGGCGGATGAACTTTGCCGGCCCCACGCCCAAAGTCTATAGCACACCTCTTTTTTGGGCCTTTTGCCGCTGGACGAACTTTGCGGTAAGGGGTTCGGCTGCTGTTTTTTGGGCGCGGCTGTGCCCGCGGCCTAATTTTGTCGTGGGGAGGGGGTGGGAAAAGTGTCGGCCCATTCCGAGGAAGGCGGACGAAGTGCGCCGGCCCCACGTCCCAAGGCTATAGCCAACCCCCTTTTTGGGCATTTTTCTGTAGGACGAACTTGGCGCCAAGGGGTTCGGCTGCTCTTTTTTGGGCGCGACTGTGCCTGCGGCCTATTTTTGGTGCGGGGACGGGGCGGGCAAAGTCTCGGCCCATTCCGAGGAAGGCGGATGAACTTTGCCGGCCCCACTCCCAAAGGCTATAACACACCCCTTTTTTGGGCATTTTTCCGCAGGACGAACTTGGCGCCACAGGGTTCGGCTGCTCTTTTTTGGGCGCGGCTGTGCCCACGGTCTATATTGGTCGCGGGGAGGGGGTGGGCAAAGTCTCGGCCCATTCCGACGAAGGCGGATGAACGTTTCCGGCCCCACGCCCAAAGGCTATAGCACACTCGTTTTTTGGGCATTTTGCCGCAGGACGAACTTGGCGCCAAGGGATTCGGCTGCTGTTTTTTGGGAGCGGCTGTGCCCGCAGTCTATTTTGGTCAAGGGGAGGGGGCGGCCAAAGTCTCGGCCCATTCCGAGGAAGGTGGATCAACTTTTCCGGCCCCACGCCCAAAGGCCATAGCACACCCCTTTTTTGGGCATTTTGCCGCCGGACGAACTTGGCGCCAAGGGATTCGGCTGCTGTTTTTTGGGTGCGGCTGTGCCCACGGTCTATTTTTGTCGCGGGGAGTGGGTGCCCAAAGTCTTGGCCCATTTCGAGGATGGCGGACGAAGTTCGCCGGCCCCACGCCCAAAGGCTGTAGCACACCCATTTTTTGGGCCTTTTGCCGCTGGACGAACATGGCGCTACGGGGTTCGGCTGTTCTTTTTTGGGCGCGGCTGTGCCCGCGGCCTATTTTTGTCGTGGGGAGGGGGTGGGAAATGTGTTGGCCCATTCCGAGTCCTGCGGACGAAGTGCGCCGGCCCCACGTCCCAAGGCTATAGCCCACCCCCTTTTTGGGCATTTTTCCGTAGGACGAACTTGGCGCCAAGTGGTTCGGCTGCTCTTTTTTGGGCGCGACTGTGCCTGCGGCCTATTTTTGGTGCGGGGAAGGGGTGGACAATGTCTCGGCCCTTTCCGAGGAAGGCGGATGAACTTTGCCGGCCCCACGCCCAAAGGCTATAACACACCCCTTTTTTGGGCATTTTTCCGCAGGACGAACTTGGCGCCACGGGGTTCGGCTGCTATTTTTTGGGCGCGTCTGTGCCCACGGTCTATTTTGGTCGCGGGGAGGGGGTGGGCAAAGTCTCGGCCCATTCCGAGGAAGGCGGATGAACGTTTCCCGCCCGACGCCCAAAGGCTATAGCACACCCGTTTTTTGGGCATTTTGCCGCAGGACGAACTTGGCGCCAAGGGATTCGGCTGCTGTTTTTTGGGCGCGGCTGTGCCCGCAGTCTATTTTGGTCGCGGGGAGGGGGCGGGCAAAGTCTCGGCCCATTCCGAGGAAGGTGGATCAACTTTTCCGGCCCCACGCCCAAGGGCTATAGCACACCCCTTTTTTGGGCATTTTGCCGCCGGACGAACTTGGCGCCAAGGGATTCGGCTGCTGTTTTTTGGGCGCGGCTGTGCCCACGGTCTATTTTTGTCGCGGGGAGTGGGTGCCCAAAGTCTTGGCCCATTTCGAGGAAGGCGGACGAAGTTCGCCGGCCCCACGCCCAAAGGCTGTAGCACACCCATTTTTTGGGCCTTTTGCCGCTGGACGAACATGGCGCTAAGGGGTTCGGCAGTTCTTTTTTGGGCGCGGCTGTGCCCGCGGCCTATTTTTGTCGTGGGGAGGGGGTGGGAAAAGTGTCGGCCCATTCTGAGTCCTGCGGACGAAGTGCGCCGGCCCCACGTCCCAAGGCTATAGCCCACCCCCTTTTTGGGTATTTTTCCGTAGGACGAACTTGGCGCCAAGTGGTTCGGCTGCTCTTTTTTGGGCGCGACTGTGCCTGCGGCCTATTTTTGGTACGGGGAAGGGGTGGACAATGTCTCGGCCCTTTCCGAGGAAGGCGGATGAACTTTGCCGGCCCCACGCCCAAAGGCTATAACACACCCCTTTTTTGGGCATTTTTCCGCAGGACGAACTTGGCCCCACGGGGTTCGGCCGCTATTTTTTGGGCGCGGCTGTGCCCGCGGTCTATTTTGGTCGCGGGGAGGGGGCGGGCAAAGTCTCGGCCCATTCCGAGGAAGGCGGATGAACTTTTCCGGCCCCACGCCCAAAGGCTATAGCACACCCCTTTTTTGGGCATTTTGCCGCAGGACGAACTTGGCGCCAAGGGATTCGGCTGCTGTTTTTTGGGCGCGGCTGTGCCCACGGTCTATTTTTGTTGCGGGGAGTGGGTGCCCAAAGTCTCGGCCCATTTCGAGGAAGGCGGACGAAGTTCGCCGGCCCCACGCCCAAAGGCTGTAGCACACCCATTTTTTGGGCCTTTTGCCGCTGGACGAACATGGCCCCAAGGGATTCGGCTGTTCTTTTTTGGGCGCGGCTGTGCCCGCGGCCTATTTTTGTCGTAGGGAGGGGGTGGGAAAAGTGTCGGCCCATTTCGAGTCCTGCGGACGAAGTGCGCCGACCCACGTCCCGAGGCTATAGCCCACCCCCTTTTTGGGCATTTTTCCGTAGGACGAACTTGGCGCCAAGTGGTTCGGCTGCTCTTTTTTGGGCGCGACTGTGCCTGCGGCCTATTTTTGGTGCGGGGAAGGGGTGGCCAAAGTCTCGGCCCTTTCCGAGGAAGGCGGATGAACTTTGCCGGCCCCACGCCCAAAGGCTATAACACACCCCTTTTTTGGGCATTTTTCCGCAGGACGAACTTGGCGACACGGGGTTTGGCTGCTATTTTTTGGGCGCGGCTGTGCCCGCGGTCTATTTTGGTCGCAGGGAAGGGGCGGGCAAAGTCTCGGCCCATTCCGAGGAAGGCGGATGAACTTTTCCGGCCCCACGCCCAAAGGCTATAGCACACCCCTTTTTTGGGCATTTTGCCGCAGGACGAACTTGGCGCCAAGGGATTCGGCTGCTGTTTTTTGGGCGCGGCTGTGCCCGCGGTCTATTTTGGTCGCGGGGAGGGGGTGGGAAAAGTCTCGCCCGTTCCGAGTCCGGCGGAAAAATTTCGCAGGCCCCACGCCCCAAGGCTATAGCCCACCCCCTTTTTGGGAAGTTTTCCGCATGATGAACTTGGCGCCAAGGGGTTTGGCTGTTCTTTTTTGGGCGCGCGGCTGTGCCTATGGCCTGTTTTTTGCGCGGGGAGAGGGTGGGAAAAATCTCGGCCCATTCTGAGGAAGGCGGATGAACTTTGCCGGCCCCCGCCCCAAGGCAATAGCACGCCCCTTTTTTGGGCATTTTTCCGCAGGACAAACTTGGCGCCAAGGGGTTCGGCTGCTCTTTTTCTGGTACGGCTTTGCCCGCGGCCTATTTTTGTCATGGGGAGGGGGTGGGAAAAGTCTCGGCCCATTCTGAGGAAGGCGGATGAACTTTGCCGGCCCACGCCCCAAGGCTATAGCCCACCCACTTTTTGGGCATTTTTCCGCGGGACGAACTTGGCGCCAAGGGGTTCGGCTCTCTTTTTTGGGCGCGGCTCTGTCCGCGGCCTATTTTTGTCGCGGGGAGGGGGTGGGCAAAGTCTCGGCCCATTCCGATGAAGGCGGACGAAGTTCGCCAGCCCCACGCCCCAAGGCTATAGCACACCCCTTTTTCGGGCATTTTTCCGCAGGACGAACTTGGTGCCAAGGGGTTCCGCTGCTCTTTTTTGGGTGCGGCTGTGCCCGCGGCCTATCTTTGTCGCGGGGAGGGGGTGGGCAAAGTCTCGGCCCATTCCGAGTCCGGCGGATGAAGTTCGCCTGCCCCACGCCCCAAGGCTATAGCCCACCCCCTTTTTGGGCATTTTTCCGCAGCACGAACTTGACACCAAGGGGTTCAGCTGCTCTTTCTTGGGTGCGGCAGTGCCCGTGGCCTATTTTTGTTGCGGGGAGGGGGTGGGAAAAGCCTCGGCCCATTCCGAGTCCGGCGGACGAAGTTCGCCAGCCCCACGCCCCAAGGCCATAGCCCACCCCTTTTTTGGGCATTTTTCCTCCGGACGAACTTGGCGCCAAGGGGTTCGGCTGCTCTTTTTTGGGCGCGGCTCTGCCCGCGGCCTATTTTTGTCGCGGGGAGGGGGTGGGCAAAGTCTCGGCCCATTTCGAGGAAGGCGGACGAAGTTCGCCGGCCCCACGCCCAAAGGCTGTAGCACACCCATTTTTTGGGCCTTTTGCCGCTGGACGAACATGGCGCCAAGGGATTCGGCTGTTCTTTTTTGGGCGCGGCTGTGCCCGCGGCCTATTTTTGTCGTAGGGAGGGGGTGGGAAAAGTGTCGGCCCATTTCGAGTCCTGCGGACGAAGTGCGCCGACCCACGTCCCGAGGCTATAGCCCACCCCCTTTTTGGGCATTTTTCCGTAGGACGAACTTGGCGCCAAGTGGTTCGGCTGCTCTTTTTTGGGCGCGACTGTGCCTGCGGCCTATTTTTGGTGCGGGGAAGGGGTGGCCAAAGTCTCGGCCCTTTCCGAGGAAGGCGGATGAACTTTGCCGGCCCCACGCCCAAAGGCTATAACACACCCCTTTTTTGGGCATTTTTCCGCAGGACGAACTTGGCGACACGGGGTTTGGCTGCTATTTTTTGGGCGCGGCTGTGCCCGCGGTCTATTTTGGTCGCGGGGAAGGGGCGGGCAAAGTCTCGGCCCATTCCGAGGAAGGCGGATGAACTTTTCCGGCCCCACGCCCAAAGGCTATAGCACACCCCTTTTTTGGGCATTTTGCCGCAGGACGAACTTGGCGCCAAGGGATTCGGCTGCTGTTTTTTGGGCGCGGCTGTGCCCGCGGTCTATTTTGGTCGCGGGGAGGGGGTGGGAAAAGTCTCGCCCGTTCCGAGTCCGGCGGAAAAATTTCGCAGGCCCCACGCCCCAAGGCTATAGCCCACCCCCTTTTTGGGAAGTTTTCCGCATGATGAACTTGGCGCCAAGGGGTTTGGCTGTTCTTTTTTGGGCGCGCGGCTGTGCCTATGGCCTGTTTTTTGCGCGGGGAGAGGGTGGGAAAAATCTCGGCCCATTCTGAGGAAGGCGGATGAACTTTGCCGGCCCCCGCCCCAAGGCAATAGCACGCCCCTTTTTTGGGCATTTTTCCGCAGGACAAACTTGGCGCCAAGGGGTTCGGCTGCTCTTTTTCTGGTACGGATTTGCCCGCGGCCTATTTTTGTCATGGGGAGGGGGTGGGAAAAGTCTCGGCCCATTCTGAGGAAGGCGGATGAACTTTGCCGGCCCACGCCCCAAGGCTATAGCCCACCCACTTTTTGGGCATTTTTCCGCAGGACGAACTTGGCGCCAAGGGGTTCGGCTCTCTTTTTTGGGCGCGGCTCTGTCCGCGGCCTATTTTTGTCGCGGGGAGGGGGTGGGCAAAGTCTCGGCCCATTCCGATGAAGGCGGACGAAGTTCGCCAGCCCCACGCCCCAAGGCTATAGCACACCCCTTTTTCAGGCATTTTTCCGCAGGACGAACTTGGTGCCAAGGGGTTCCGCTGCTCTTTTTTGGGTGCGGCTGTGCCCGCGGCCTATCTTTGTCGCAGGGAGGGGGTGGGCAAAGTCTCGGCCCATTCCGAGTCCGGCGGATGAAGTTCGTCTGCCCCACGCGCCAAGGCTATAGCCCACCCCCTTTTTGGGCATTTTTCCGCAGCACGAACTTGACACCAAGGGGTTCAGCTGCTCTTTCTTGGGTGCGGCAGTGCCCGTGGCCTATTTTTGTTGCGGGGAGGGGGTGGGAAAAGCCTCGGCCCATTCCGAGTCCGGCGGACGAAGTTCGCCAGCCCCACGCCCCAAGGCCATAGCCCACCCCTTTTTTGGGCATTTTTCCTCCGGACGAACTTGGCGCCAAGGGGTTCGGCTGCTCTTTTTTGGGCGCGGCTCTGCCCGCGGCCTATTTTTGTCGCGGGGAGGGGGTGGGCAAAGTCTCGGCCCATTCCGATGAAGGCGGACGAAGTTCGCCGGCCCCACGCCCCAAGGCTATAGCACACCCCTTTTTCGAGCATTTTTCCGCAGGACGAACTTGGTGCCAAGGGGTTCCGCTGCTCTTTTTTGGGTGCGGCTGTGCCCGCGGCCTATCTTTGTCGCGGGGAGGGGGTGGGCAAAGTCTCGGCCCATTCCGAGTCCGGCGGACCAAGTTCGCCAGCCCCACGCCCCAAGGCTATAGCCCATCACTTTTTTGGGCATTTTTCCGCTGGACGAACTTGGCGCCAAGGGGTTCGGCTGTTCTTTTTTGGGCGCGGCTGTGCCTATGGCCTATTTTTTGCGCGGGGAGGGGGTGGGAAAAATCTCGGCCCATTCTGAGGAAGGCGGATGAACTTTGCCGGCCCACGCCCCAAGGCTATAGCACACCCCTTTTTTGGGCATTTTTCCGCAGGACGAACTTGGCGCCAAGGGGTTCGGCTGCTCTTTTTCTGGTACGGCTTTGCCCGCGGCCTATTTTTGTCATGGGGAGGGGGTGGGAAAAGTCTCGGCCCATTCTGAGGAAGGCGGATGAACTTTGCCGGCCCACGCCCCAAGGCTATAGCCCACCCACTTTTTGGGCATTTTTCCGCAGGACGAACATGGCGCCAAGGGGTTCGGCTCTCTTTTTCGGGCGCGGCTCTGCCCGCGGCCTATTTTTGTCGTGGGGAGGGGGTGGGCAAAGTCTCGGCCCATTCCAAGTCCGGCGGACGAAGTTTGCCCGCCCCACGCCCCAAGGCTATAGCCCACCCCCTTTTTGGGCATTTTTCCGCAGGAAGAACTTGGCGCCAATGGGTTCGGCTGCTCTTTTTTGGGGCGCCTGTGCCCGCGGCCAATTTTTGGCACGGGGAAGGGGTGGGCAAAGTCTCGGCCCATTCCGAGGGAGGCGGATGAACTTTGCCTGCCCACAGCCGAAGGCTATAGCCCACCCCCTTTTTGGGAAGTTTTCCGCATGATGAACTTGGCGCCAAGGGGTTCGGCTGTTCTTTTTTGGGCGCGGCTGTGCCTGTGGCCTATTTTTTGCGCGGGGAGGGGGTGGGAAAAATCTCGGCCCATTCTGAGGAAGGCGGATGAACTTTGCCAGCCCACGCCCCAAGGCTATAGCACACCCCTTTTTTGGGGATTTTTCCGCAGGACGAACTTGGCGCCAAGGGGTTCGGCTGCTCTTTTTCTGGTACGGCTTTGCCCGCGGCCTATTTTTGTCATGGGGAGGGGGTGGGAAAAGTCTCGGCCCATTCTGAGGAAGGCGGATGAACTTTGCCGGCCCACGCCCCAAGGCTATAGCCCACCCACTTTTTGGGCATTTTTCCGCAGGACGAACTTGGCGCCAAGGGGTTCGGCTCTCTTTTTTGGGCGCGGCTCTGCCCGCGGCCTATTTTTGTCGCGGGGAGGGGGTGGGCAAAGTCTCGGCCCATTTCAAGTCCGGCGGACGAAGTTCGCCCGCCCCACGCCCCAAGGCTATAGCCCACTCCCTTTTTGGGCATTTTTCCGCAGGACGAACTTGGCGCCAATGGGTTCGGCTGCTCTTTTTTGGGCGCGCCTGTGCCCGCGGCCAATTTTTGGCGCGGGGAAGGGGTGGGCAAAGTCTCGGCCCATTCCGAGGGAGGCGGATGAACTTTGCCGGCCCACGGCTGAAGGCTATAGCCCACCCCCTTTTTGGGAAGTTTTCCGCATGATGAACTTGGCGCCAAGGGGTTCGGCAGTTCTTTTTTGGGCGCGGCTGTGCCTATGGCCTATTTTTTGCGCGGGGAGGGGGTGGGAAAAGTCTCGGCCCATTCTGAGGAAGGCGGATGAACTTTGCCGGCCCACGCCCCAAGGCTATAGCACACCCCTTTTTTGGGCATTTTTCCGCAGGACGAACTTGGCGCCAAGGGGTTCGGCTGCTCTTTTTTGGGGCGGCTGTGCCCGCGGCCTATTTTTTTCGGGGGAAGGGGGTGGGAAAAGTCTCGGCCCATTCCGAGTCCGGCGGACAAAGTTCGCCGGCCCCACGGCCCAAGGCTAGAGCCCAGCCCCTTTTTGGGCATTTTTCCGCAGGACGAACTTGGCGCCAATGGGTTCGGCTGCTCTTTTTTGGGCGCGCCTGTGCCCGCGGCCTATTTTTGTCGCGGGGAGGGGGTTGGAGAATTCTTGTCCCATTCGGAGTCCGGCGGACGAAGTTCGCCCGCCCCACGCCCCAAGGCTATAGCGTACCCCCATTTTGGGCATTTTTCCGCAGGACAAACAAGGCGCCAAGGGATTCGGCTGCTCTTTTTTGGGCGCGGCTGGGCCGACGGCCTATTTTTGTCGCGGCGAGGGGGTGGGAAACGTCTCGGCCCATTCTGAGGAAGGCGGATGAACTTTGCCGGCCAACGCCCCAAGGCTATAGCACACCCCTTTTTTGGGGATTTTGCCGCAGGACGAACTTGCCGCCAAGGGATTCGGCTGCTGTTTTTTGGGCGCGGCTGCGACCGCGGCCTATTTTTGTCGCAGGGAGGGGGTGGCCAAAGTCTCGGCCCATTCCGGGGAAGGCGGACGAAGTACGCCGGCCCCACGCCCAAGGGCTATAGCACACCCCTTTTTTGGGCATTCTTCCGCTGGACGAACTTGGCGCCAAGGGGTTCGGCTGCTCTTTTTTGGGGACAGCTATGCCCGCGGCCTATTTTTGTTGTGGGGAGGGGGTGGGAAAAGTCTCGGCCCATTCCTTTCGTCCGCCAGCCCCGCGCCCCAAGGCTATGGCCCACCCCCTTTTTGGGCATTTTTCCGCAGGACGAACTTGGCGCCAAGGGGTTCAGCTCTCTTATTTGGGCGCGGCTGTGCCCGCGGCCTATTTTTGTCCCGGGGAGCGGGTTGGAAAAGTCTCGGCCCATTCGGAGTCCGCCGCACGAAGTTCCCCGGCCCACGCCCCAAGGCTATAGCGCACCCCCTTTTTGGGCATTTTTCCGCAGGACGAACTTGGCGCCAAGGGGTTCGGCTCTGTTTTTTGGGCGCGGCTGTGCCCGCGGCCAATTTTTGTCGCGGGGAGGGGATGGGCAAAGTCTCGGCCCATTCCGAGTCCGGCGGACGAAGTTCGCCAGCCCCACGCCCCAAGGCTATAGCGCACCCCCATTTTGGGCATTTTTCCGCCGGACGAACGTGGCGCCGAGGGGTTCGGCTGCTCTTTTTTGGGCGCTGCTGTGCCAGCGGCCTATTTTTGTTGCGGGGAGGGGGTGGGCAAATTGTCGGCCCATTCCGAGGAAGGCGGATGAACTTTGCCGGCCGCACTGCCAAAGGCTATCGCACACCCCTTTTTTTGGCATTTTCCGCCGGACGAACTTGGCCCCAGGGGGTTCGGCTGCTCTTTTTTGTGCGCGGCAGTGCCCGCGGCCTATTTTTGTCGTGGGGAGGGGGTGGACAAAGTCTCGCCCATTCCGAGTCCGGCGGACGAAGTTCGCCAACCCCACGCCCCAAGGCTATAGCCCACCCCCTTTTTGGGTATTTTTCCGCAGGACGAACTTGTCGCCGAGCGGTTCGGTTGCTCTTTTTTGGACGGGGCTGCGTCCGCGGCCTATTTTTGTCGCGGGGAGGGGGTGGGCAAAGCCTGGGGACATTCCGAGTCCGGCGGACGAAGTTCGCCAGCCCCACGCCCCAAGGCTATAGCGCACCCCCATTTTGGGCATTTTTCCGCCGGACGAACGTGGCGCCGAGGGGTTCGGCTGCTCTTTTTTGGGCGCTGCTGTGCCAGCGGCCTATTTTTGTTGCGGGGAGGGGGTGGGCAAATTGTCGGCCCATTCCGAGGAAGGCGGATGAACTTTGCCGGCCGCACTGCCAAAGGCTATCGCACACCCCTTTTTTTGGCATTTTCCGCAGGACGAACTTGGCCCCAGGGGGTTCGGCTGCTCTTTTTTGTGCGCGGCAGTGCCCGCGGCCTATTTTTGTCGTGGGGAGGGGGTGGACAAAGTCTCGCCCATTCCGAGTCCGGCGGACGAAGTTCGCCAACCCCACGCCCCAAGGCTATAGCCCACCCCCTTTTTGGGTATTTTTCCGCAGGACGAACTTGTCGCCGAGCGGTTCGGTTGCTCTTTTTTGGACGGGGCTGCGTCCGCGGCCTATTTTTGTCGTGGGGAGGGGGTGGGCAAAGCCTGGGGACATTCCGAGTCCGGCGGACGAAGTTCGCCAGCCCCACGCCCCAAGGCTATAGCCCACCCCTTTTTTGGGCATTTTTCCGGCGGACGAACTTGGCGCCAATGGGTTCGGCTGTTCTTTTTTCGGCGAGGCTGTGCCCGCAGCCTATTTTTGCCATGGGGAGGGGGTGGGCAAAGTCTCGGCCCATTCCGAGGAAGGCGGACGAAGTTCGCCAACCCCACATCCCAAGGCTATAGCCCACCCTTTTTTTGGGCATTTTTCCGCAGGACGAACTTGGCCCCGGGGGTTTGGCTGCTCTTTTTTGGGCGCGGCTGTGCCAGCGGCCTATTTTTGTTGCGGGGAGGGGGTGGGCAAAGTTTCGGCCCATTCCGAGGAAGGCGGATGAACTTTGCCGGCCCCACTGCCAAAGGCTATCGCACACCCCTTTTTTGGGCATTTTTCCGCAGGACGTTCTTGGCCCCAGGGGGTTCGGCTGCTCTTTTTTGGGCGCGGCTGTGCGAGCGGCCTATTTTTGTTGCGGGGAGGGGGTGGGCAAAGTCTCGGCCCATTCCGAGGAAGGCGGATGAACTTTGCCGGCCCCACTGCCAAAGGCTATCGCACACCCCTTTTTCGGGCATTTTTCCGCAGGACGAACTTGGCCCCAGGGGGTTCGGCTGCTCTTTTTTGTGCGCGGCTGTGCCATCGGCCTATTTTTGTTGTGGGGAGGGGGTGGGAAAAGTCTCGGCCCATTCTGTGTCGGGCGGACGAAGTTCGCCAGCCCCACGCCCCAAGGCTATAGCCCACCCCCTTTTTGGGCATTTTTCGGCTGGACGAACTTGGCGCCAAGGGGTTCGGCAGCTCTTTTTTGGGTAAGGCTGTGCCCGCGGCCTATTTTTGTCGTGGGGAGGGGGTGGGCAATGTCTCGGCCCATTCCGAGTCCGGCAGATGAAGTTCGCCCGCCCCACGCCCCAAGGCTATACCACACCCCTTTTTTGGGCATTTTTCCGCAGGATGAACTTGGCGCCAAGGGGTTCGGCCGCTCTTTTTTGGGCGCGGCTGTGCCCGCGGCCTATTTTTGTCGCGGGGAGGGGGTGGGCAATGTCTCGGCCCATTCCGAGTCCGGCGGAGGAAGTTCGCCAGCCCCAAGCCCCAATGCTATAGCCCACCCCTTTTTTGGGCATTTTTCCGCAGGACGAAGTTGGCGGCAAGGGGTTCGGCTGCTCTTTTTTGGGCGCCGCTGTGCCCGCGGCATATTTTTGTCATGGAGAGGGGGTGGGAAAAGACTCGGCCCATTCCGAGTCCGGCGGACGAAGTGCGCCAGCCCCACGCCCCAAGGCTATAGCCCACCCCTTTTTTGGGCATTTTTCCGCAGGATTAACTTGGCGCCACGGGGTTCGGCCGCCCTTTTTTGGGCGCGGCTGTGCCCCGGCCTATTTTTGTCACGGGGGGGGGGGGGGGGGGGGGTGGTGGGCAAAGTCTCAGCCCATTCCGAGGACGGCGGACGAAGTTCGCCAGCCCCACGCCCCCAGGCTATACCCCACCCTTTTTTTGGGCATTTTTCCGCAGGACGAACTTGGCGCCGAGAGGTTCGGCCGCTCTTTTATGGGCACGGCTATGCCCGCGGCCTATATCTGTCGTGGGGAGGGGGTGGGCCAAGTCTCGGCCCATTCTGAGTCCGGCAGACGAAGTTCGCCCGACCCACGCCCCAAGGCTATAGCCCACCCCGTGTTTGGGCATTTTTCCGTCGGACGAACTTGGCGCCAAGGGGTTCGGCTGCTCTTTTTTGGCCGAGGCTGTAACCGCGGCCTATTTTCGTTGTGGGCCGGGGGTGGGAAAAGTCTCGGCCCATTCCGAGTCCGGCGGACGAAGTGCGCCAGCCCCACGCCCCAAGGCTATAGCCCACCCCTTTTTTGGGCATTTTTCCGCTGGACGAACTTGGTGCCAAGGGGTTCGGCTGCTTTTTATTGGGCGCGGCTGTGCCCGCGGCCGATTTTTGTCGCGGGGAGGGGTTGGGCAAAGTCTCGGCCCATTCCGAGTCCGGCGGACGAAGTTCGCCAGCCCCACGCCCCAAGGCTATAGCCCACCCCTTTTTTGGGCATTTTTCCGCAGGATTAACTTGGCGCCACGGGGTTCGGCCGCCCTTTTTTGGGCGCGGCTGTGCCCCGGCCTATTTTTGTCACGGGGGGGGGGGGGTGGTGGGCAAAGTCTCAGCCCATTCCGAGGACGGCGGACGAAGTTCGCCAGCCCCACGCCCCCAGGCTATACCCCACCCTTTTTTTGGGCATTTTTCCGCAGGACGAACTTGGCGCCGAGAGGTTCGGCCGCTCTTTTATGGGCACGGCTATGCCCGCGGCCTATATCTGTCGTGGGGAGGGGGTGGGCCAAGTCTCGGCCCATTCTGAGTCCGGCAGACGAAGTTCGCCCGACCCACGCCCCAAGGCTATAGCCCACCCCGTGTTTGGGCATTTTTCCGTCGGACGAACTTGGCGCCAAGGGGTTCGGCTGCTCTTTTTTGGCCGAGGCTGTAACCGCGGCCTATTTTCGTTGTGGGCCGGGGGTGGGAAAAGTCTCGGCCCATTCCGAGTCCGGCGGACGAAGTGCGCCAGCCCCACGCCCCAAGGCTATAGCCCACCCCTTTTTTGGGCATTTTTCCGCTGGACGAACTTGGTGCCAAGGGGTTCGGCTGCTTTTTATTGGGCGCGGCTGTGCCCGCGGCCGATTTTTGTCGCGGGGAGGGGTTGGGCAAAGTCTCGGCCCATTCCGAGTCCGGCGGACGAAGTTCGCCAGCCCCACGCCCCAAGGCTATAGCCCACCCCCTTTTTGGGCATTTTTCCTCAGGACGAACTTGGCGCCAAGGCGTTCGGCTGCACTTTTGTGGGCGCTGCTGTGCTCGCAGCCTATTTTTTGTCGCGGGGAGGGGGTGGGCAAAGTCTCAGCCCATTCCGTGTCCGGCGGATGAACTTTGCCAACCCCACGCCCCAAGGCTATAGCCCACCCCTTTTTTGGGTATTTTTCTGCAGGACGAACTTGGCGCCAAGGGGTTCGACTGCTCTTTTTTGGGTGCGGCTGTGCCCGCGGCCTATTTTTTGGTGCGGGGAGGGGGTGGGTAAAGTCTCGGCCCATTCCAAGGAAGGCGGATGAACTTCGGCAGCCCCACGCCCCAAGGCTATAGCCCACCCCTATTTTGGGCATTTTTCCGCAGGACGAACTTGGCGCCAAGGGGTTCGACTGCTCTTTTTTGGGCGCGGCTGTGCCCGCGGCCTATTTTTGGTGCGGGGAGGGGGTGGGCAAAGTCTCGGCCCATGCCGAGTCCCGCGTACGAAGTTCGCCAGCCCCACGCCCCAAGGCAATAGCCCACCCCCTTTTTGGGCATTTTTCCGCAGGACGAACTTGGCGCCAAGGGTTTCGGCTGTGTTCGCGGCCCATTTTTGTCGAGGGGAGGGGGTGCGAAAAGTCTCGGTCCATTCCGAGTCCGGCGTACGAAGTTCGCCAGCCCCACGCCCCAAGGCTATAGCCCTCCCCCTTTTTGGGCATTTTTCCGCAGGACGAACTTGGCGCCAAGGGGTTCGGCAGCTCTTTTTTGGGCGCGGCTGCGCCCACAGCCTATTGTTGTCGCGGGGAGGGGGTGGGCAAAGTCTCGGCCCATTCCGAGTCCGGCGGACGAAGTTCGCCAGCCCCACGCCCCAAGGCTATAGCCCACTCCCTTTTTGGGCATTTTTCCTCAGGACGAACTTGGCGCCAAGGGGTTCGGCTGCACTTTTTTGGGCGCTGCTGTGCTCGCAGCCGATTTTTTGTCGCGGGGAGGGGGTGGGCAAAGTCTCAGCCCATTCCGAGTCCGGCGGATGAACTTTGCCAACCCCACGCCCCAAGGCTATAGCCCACTCCTTTTTTGGGTATTTTTCTGCAGGACGAACTTGGCGCCAAGGGGTTCGACTGCTCTTTTTTGGGCGCGGCTGTGCCCGCGGCCTATTTTTTGGTGCGGGGAGGGGGTGGGCAAAGTCTCGGCCCATTCGAAGGAAGGCGGATAAACTTCGGCAGCCCCACGCCCCAAGGCTATAGCCCACCCCTATTTTGGGCATTTTTCCGCAGGACGAACTTGGCGCCAAGGGGTTCGACTGCTCTTTCTTGGGCGCGGCTGTGCCCGCGGCCTATTTTTGGTGCGGGGGGGCTGTGGGCAAAGTCTCGGCCCATTCCGAGTCCCGCGTACGAAGTTCGCCCGCCCCACGCCCCAAGGCAATAGCCCACCCCCTTTTTGGGCATTTTTCCGCAGGACGAACTTGGCGCCAAGGGTTTCGGCCGTGTTCGCGGCCCATTTTTGTCGAGGGGAGGGGGTGCGAAAAGTCTCGGTCCATTCCAAGTCCGGCGTACGAAGTTCGCCAGCCCCACGCCCCAAGGCTATAGCCCTCCCCCTTTTTGGGCATTTTTCCGCAGGACGAACTTGGCGCCAAGGGGTTCGGCTGCTCTTTCTTGGGCGCGGCTGCGCCCACAGCCTATTTTTGTCGCGGGGAGGGGGTGGGAAAAGTCTCAGCCCATTCCGAGTCCGGCGGACGAACTTCGGCAGCCCCACGCCGCAAGGCTATAGCACACAACTTTTTTAGGCATTTTTCCACAGGACGAACTTTGTGCCAGGGTGTTCAGCTGCTCTTCTTTGGGTGCGGCTGTGCTCACAGCCTATTTTTGTCACAGGGAGGGGGTGGGTAAATTCTCGACCCATTCCGAGGAAGGCGGACGAAGTGCGCTAGCCCCACGCCCTTAGGCTATAGCCCACCCCTTTTTTGGGCATTTTTCCGCAGGACGAACATGTCGCCAAGTGGGTCGGCTGCTATTTTTTGGGCACAGCTGTGCCCGCGGCCAATTTTTGTCGTGGGGAGGGGATGGGCAAAGTCTCGGCCCATTCCGATGAAGGTGGACGAAGTGCGCCAGCCCCACGCCCCAGGGCAATAGCCCACCACCTTTTTGGGCATTTTTCTGCAGTACAAACTTGGCGCAAAGGGGTTCGGCTGCTCTTTTTTGGGCGCGGCTGTGCCCGCGGCCTATTTTTGTCGCGGGGAGGGGGTGGGAAAAGTCTCGGCCCATTCCGACTCCGGCGGACGAAGTTCCCTAGCCCCATGCCCCAAGGCTATAGCCCACCCCTTTTTTGGGTATTTTTCCGCAGGACGAACTTGGCGCCAAGGGGTTCGACTGCTCTTTTTTGGGTGCGGCGGCACCCGCGGCCTAATTTTTGGTGCGGGGAGGGGGTGGGCAAAGTCTCGGCCCATTCCGAGCAAGGCGGATGAACTTCGCCAGCCCCACGCCCCAAGGCTATAGCCCACCCCTGTTTTGGGCATTTTTCCGCAGGACGAACTTGGCGCCAAGGGTTTTGGCTGCTCTTTTTTGGGTGCGGCTGTGCCCGCGGCCTATTTTTGGTGCCGGGAGGGGGTGGGCAAAGTCTCGGCCCATTCCGAGTCCCGCGTACGAAGTTCGCCAGCCCCACGCCCCAAGGCAATAGCCCACCCCCTTTTTCGGCATTTTTCCGCAGGACGAACTTGGCACCAAGGGGTTTGGCTGCTCTTTTATGGGCGCGGCTGTGTCCGCGGCCCATTTTTGTCGCGGGGAGGGGGTGCGAAAAGTCTCGGTCCATTCCGAGTCCGGCGTACGAAGTTCGCCAGCCCCACGCCCCAAGGCTATAGCCCTCCCCCTTTTTGGGCATTTTTCCGCAGGACGAACTTGGCGCCTAGGGGTTCGACTGCTCTTTTTTGGGCGCGGCTGTGCCCGCGGCCTATTTTTTGGTGCGGGGAGGGGGTGGGCAAAGTCTCGGCCCATTCCAAGGAAGGCGGATGAACTTCGCCAGCCCCACGCCCCAAGGATATAGCCCACCCCTATTTTGGGCATTTTTCCGCAGGACGAACTTGGCGCCAAGGGGTTCGACTGCTCTTTTTTGGGCGCGGCTGTGCCCGCGGCCTATTTTTGTCGAGCGGAGGGGGTGGGAAAAGACTCCGCCCATTCCGAGTCTAGCGGACGCAGTTCGCCAGCCCCACGCCCCTACGCTATAGCCCACCCCTTTTTTGGGCATTTTTACGCAGGACGAACTTGGCGCCAAGGGTTTCGGCTGCTCTTTTTTGGAGGCGGCTGTGTCCGCGGCCCATTTTTGTCGCGGGGACGGGGTGGGCAAAGTCTCGGCCCATTCTGAGTTCCGTGTACGAAGTTCGCCAGCCCCACGCGCCAAGGCTATAGCCCTCCCCTTTTTTGGCTATTTTTCCGCAGGACGAACTTGGCGCCTAGGGGTTCGACTGCTCTTTTTTGGGCGCGGCTGTGACCGCGGCCTATTTTTTGGTACGGGGAGGGGGTGGGCAAAGTTTCGGCCCATTCCAAGGAAGGCGGATGAACTTCGCCAGCCCGACGCCCCAAGGATATAGCCCACCCCTATTTTGGGCATTTTTCCGCAGGACGAACTTGGCGCCAAGGGGTTCGACTGCTCTTTTTTGGGCGCGGCTGTGCCCGCGGCCTATTTTTGGTGCGGGGAGGGGGTGGGCAAAGTCTCGGCCCATTCCGAGTCCCGCGTACGAAGTTCGCCAGCCCCACGCCCCAAGGCAATAGCCCACCCCCTTTTTCGTCATTTTTCCGCAGGTCGAACTTGGCACCAAGGGGTTTGGCTGCTCTTTTATGGGTGCGGCTGTGTCCGCGGCCCATTTTTGTCGCGGGGAGGGGGTGCGAAAAGTCTCGGTCCATTCCGAGTCCGGCGTACGAAGCTCGCCAGCCCCACGCCCCAAGGCTATAGCCCTCCCCCTTTTTGGGCATTTTTCCGCAGGACGAACTTGGCGCCAAGGGGTTCGGGTGCTCTTTTTTGGGCGCGGCTGCGCCCACAGCCTTTTTTTGTCGCGGGGAGGGGGTGGGAAAAGTCTCGGCCCATTCCGAGTCCGGCGGCCGAACTTCGGCAGCCCCACGCCGCAAGCTATAGCACACAACTTTTTTAGGCATTTTTCCACAGGACGAACTTTGTGCCAAGGTGTTCAGCTGCTCTTCTTTGGGTGCGGCTCTGCTCACGGCCTATTTTTGTCTCAGGGAGGGGGTGGGTAAATTCTCGACCCTTTCCGAGGAAGGCGGACGAAGTGCGCTAGCCCCACGCCCTTAGGCTAAGCCGACCCCTTTTTTGGGCATTTTTCCGCAGGACGAACTTGGCGCCAAGGGGGTCGGCTGCTATTTTTTCGGCACGGCTGTGCCCGCAGCCTATTTTTGTCGTGGGGAGGGGATGGGCAAAGTCTCGGCCCATTCCGAGGAAGGCAGACGAAGTGCGCCTGCGCCACGCACCAGGGCAATAGCCCACCGCCTTTTTGGGCATTTTTCTGCAGTACAAACTTGGCGCAAAGGGGTTCGGCTGCTCTTTTTTGGGCGCGGCTGTGCCCGCGGCCTATTATTGTCGCGGGGAGGGGGTGGGCAAAGTCTCGGCCCATTCCGACTCCGGCGGACGAAGTTCCCCAGCCCCACGCCCCAAGGCTATAGCCCACCCCTTTTTTGGGTATTTTTCCGCAGGACGAACTTGGCGCCAAGGGGTTCGACTGCTCTTTTTTGGGTACGGCTGCGCCCGCGGCCTATTTTTTGGTGCGGGGAGGGGGTGGGCAAAGTCTCGGCCCGTTCCGAGTCCAGCGGACGCAGTTCGCCAGCCCCACGCCCCTAGGCTATAGCCCACCCCTTTTTTGGGCTTTTTTCCGCAGGACGAACTTGGCGCCTAGCGGTTCGGCTGCACTTTTTTGGAGGCGGTTGTGTCCGCGGCCCATTTTTGTCGCGGGGAGGGGGTGGGCAAAGTCTCGGCCCATTCCGAGTCTCGCGTACGAAGTTCGCCGGCCCCACGCCCCAAGGCTATAGCCCACCCCCTTTTTGGGCATTTTTCCGCAGGACGAACCTGGCGCCAAGGGGTTCGGCTTCTGTTTTTTGGGCGCGGCTATGCCCGCGGCCTATTTTTGTCATGGGGAGGGGGTGGGCAAAGTCTTGGCCCATTCCGAGTCCGGCGGACGAAGTTTGCCAGCCCCACGCCCCAAGGCTATAGCCCACCCCTTTTTTGGGCATTTTTCCGCAGGACGAACTTGGCGCCAGGGGGTTCGGCTGCTCTTTTTTGGGCGCGGCTGTGCCCGCGGCCTATTTTTCTCGCGGGGAGGGGCTGGGCAAACTCTCGGCCCACACCGAAGAAGGCGGACGAAGTTCGCCAACCCCACGCCCAAAGGTAACAGGACACCCCTTTTTTGGGCATTTTTGCACAGGACAAACTTGGCGCCAAGGGGTTCGGCTGCTCTTTTTTGGGCGCGGCTGTGCCCGCGGCCTATTTTTGTTGCGGGGAAGGGGTGGACGAAGTCTCAGCCCACTCCAAAGACGGCGGACGAAGTTCGCCAGCCCCACGCCCCAAGGCTATAGCCCACCCCCTTTTTGGGCATTTTTCCGCAGGACGAACTTGGCGCCAACGGGTTCGGCTGCTATTTTTTGGGCACGGCTGTGCCCGCGGCCTATTTTTCTTTTGGGGAGGGGGTGGGCAAGGCCCATTCCGAGTCCGGCGGACGAAGTTTGCCAGCCCCACGCCCCAAGGCTATAGCCCACCCACTCTTTGGGCATTTTTCCGCAGGACGAGCTTCGCGCCAAGGCGTTCGGCTGCTCTTTTTTGGGCACGGCTGTGCCCGTGGCCTATTTTTGTCACGGGGAGGGGTTGTCAACCTCTCGGACCATTCCAAGTCCAGCGGACGAAGTGCACCCGCCCCACGCCCCAAGGCTATAGCCCACTCCCTTTTTGGGCATTTTTCCGCAGGACGAACTTGGCGCCAAGGGGTTTGGCTGCTCTTTTGTGGGCGCGGCTGTGCCCGCGGCCTATTTTTGTCGTGGGGAGGGGGTGGCCAGAGTCTCGGCCCATTCCGAGTCCGGCGGACGAAGTTCGCCCGCCCCACGCCCCAAGGCTATAGCCCACCCCCTTTTTGGGCATTTTTCTGCAGTACGAACTTGGCGCAAAGGGGTTCGGCTGCTCTTGTTTGGGCGCGGCTGTGCCCGCGGCCTAGTTTTGTCGTGGGTAGCGGGTGGGCAAGGTCTCGGCCCATTCCGAGTCCGTCGGACGAAGTTCGCCAGTCCCACGCCCAAAGGCTATAGCACACCCCTTTTTTGGGCATTTTTCCGCAGGACGAACTTGGCGCCAAGGGGGTCGGCTGCTATTTTTTTGGCACGGCTGTGCCCGCGGCCTATTTTTGTCGCGGGGATGGGATGGGCAAAGTCTCGGACCATTCCGAGAAGGCGGGCGAAGTGCACCAGCCCCACACCCCGGGGCAATAGCCCACCGCCTTTTTGGGCATTTTTCTGCAGTACAAACTTGGCGCAAAGGGGTTCGGCTGCTCTTTTTTGGGCGCGGCTGTGCCCGCGGCCTATTTTTGTCGCGGGGAGGGGGTGGGCAAAGTCTCGGCCCATTCAGACTCCGGTGGACGAATTTCCCCAGCCCCACGCCTCAAGGCTATAGCCCACTCCCTTTTTGGGCATTTTTCCGCAGTACGAACTTGGCGCCAAGGGGTTTGGCTGCTCTTTTGTGGGCGCGGCTGTGCCCGCGGCCTATTTTTGTCGTGGGGAGGGGGTGGCCAGAGTCTCGGCCCATTCCGAGTCCGGCGGACGAAGTTCGCCGGCCCCACGCCCCAAGGCTATAGCCCACCCCCTTTTTGGGCATTTTTCCGCAGGACGAACCTGGCGCCAAGGGGTTCGGCTTCTGTTTTTTGGGCGCGGCTATGCCCGCGGCCTATTTTTGTCATGGGGAGGGGGTGGGCAAAGTCTTGGCCCATTCCGAGTCCGGCGGACGAAGTTTGCCAGCCCCACGCCCCAAGGCTATAGCCCACCCCTTTTTTGGGCATTTTTCCGCAGGACGAACTTGGCGCCAGGGGGTTCGGCTGCTCTTTTTTGGGCGCGGCTGTGCCCGCGGCCTATTTTTCTCGCGGGGAGGGGCTGGCCAAACTCTCGGCCCACACCGAAGAAGGCGGACGAAGTTCGCCAACCCCACGCCCAAAGGCTACAGGACACCCCTTTTTTGGGCATTTTTGCACAGGACAAACTTGGCGCCAAGGGGTTCGGCTGCTCTTTTTTGGGCGCGGCTGTGCCCGCGGCCTATTTTTTTTGCGGGGAGGGGGTGGGCAAAGTCTCAGCCCACTCCAAAGACGGCGGACGAAGTTTGCCAGCCCCACGCCCCAAGGCTATAGCCCACCCACTCTTTGGGCATTTTTCCGCAGGACGAGCTTCGCGCCAAGGCGTTCGGCTGCTCTTTTTTGGGTGCGGCTGTTCCCGTGGCCTTTTTTTGTCGCGGGGAGGGGTTGTCAACCTCTCGGACCATTCCGAGTCCGGCGGCCGAAGTGCGCCAGCCCCACGCCCCAAGGCTATAGCCCACTCCCTTTTTGGGCATTTTTCCGCAGGACGAACTTGGCGCCAAGGGGTTTGGCTGCTCTTTTGTGGGCGCGGCTGTGCCCGCGGCCTATTTTTGTCGTGGGGAGTCGGTGGGCAAAGTGTCGGCCCATTCCGAGTCCGGCGGACGAAGTTCGCCCGCCCCACGCCCCAAGGCTATAGCCCACCCCCTTTTTGGGCATTTTTCTGCAGTACGAACTTGGCGCAAAGGGGTCGGCTGCTCTTTTTTGGGCGCGGCTGTGCCCGCAGCCTAGTTTTGTCGTGGGTAGCGGGTGGGCAAGGTCTCGGCCCATTCCGAGTCCGGCGGACGAAGTTCGCCAGCCCCACGCCTAAAGGCTATAGCACACCCCTTTTTTGGGCATTTTTGCACCGGACAAACTGGGCTCCAAGGGGTTCCGCTGCTCTTTTTTGGGAGCGGCTGTGCCCGCGGCCTATTTTTGTTGCCGGGAGGGGGTGGGAAAAGTCTCGGCTCATTCCGAGTCCGGCAGACGAAGTTCGCCCGCCCCACGCCCCAAGGCTATAGCCCACCCCTTTTTTGGTCATTTTTCCGCAGGACGAACATGGCACCAAGGGGTTCGGCTGCTCGTTTTTGGGCGCAGCTGTGCCCGCGGCCTATTTTTGTCATGGGGAGGGGGTGGGCAAACTGTCGGCCCATTCCGAGGAACGCGGAAGAAGTTCGCCTGCCCCACGCCCGAAGGCTATAGCCCACCCCCTTTTTGGGCATTTTTCAGCAGGACGAACATGGCGCCAAGGGGTTTGGCTGCTCTTTTTTGGGCGCGGCTGTGCCCGCGGCCTATTTCTGGCACAGGGAGGGGGTGGCCAAAGTCACAGCCCATTCCGAAGAAGGCGGACGAATTTCGCCGGCCCCACGCCCAAAGGCTATAGCACACCCCTTTTTTGGGCATTTTTCCGCAGGACGAACTTGGCGCCAAGGGGTTCGGCTGCTCTTTTTTGGGCGCGGCTGTGCCCGCGGCCTATTTTTGTCGCCGGGAGGGGGTGGGCAAAGTCTCGGCCCATTCCGAGTCCGGCATACGAAGTTCGCCAGCCCCACGCCGCAAGGCTATAGGCCACTCCTTTTTTGTGCATTTTTCCGCTGGACGAACTTGGCGCCAAGGGGTTCAGCTGCTCTTTTTTGGGTGCGGCTGTGCCCGCGGCCTATTTTTGTCACGGGGAGGGTGTGGGCTAAGTCTTGGCCCATTCCGAGTCCGGCGGACGAAGTTCGCCAGCCCCATGCCCCATGGCTATAGCCCACCTCTTTTTTGGGCATTTTTCCGCAGGGACGAACATGGCACCAAGGGGTTCGGCAGCTCTTTTTAGGGCACGGCTGTGCCCGCAGCCTATATTTGTCGCGGGGAGGGGGTGGGCAAAGTCTCGGCCCACTCCGAAGAAGGCGGACGAAGTTCGCCAGCCCCACGCCCAAAGGCTATAGCACACCCCTTTTTTGGGCATTTTTCCGCAGGACGAACTTGGCGCCAAGGGGTTCGGCTGCTCTTTTTTGGGCGCGGCTGTGCCCGCGGCCTATTTTTGTCGCCGGGAGGGGGTGGGCAAAGTCTCGGCCCATTCCGAGTCCGGCATACGAAGTTCGCCAGCCCCACGCCGCAAGGCTATAGGCCACTCCTTTTTTGTGCATTTTTCCGCTGGACGAACTTGGCGCCAAGGGGTTCAGCTGCTCTTTTTTGGGTACGGCTGTGCCCACGGCCTATTTTTGTCACGGGGAGGGTGTGGGCTAAGTCTCGGCCCATTCCGAGTTCGGCGGACGAAGTTCGCCGGCCCCATGCCCCATGGCTATAGCCCACCTCTTTTTTGGGCATTTTTCCGCAGGACGAACATGGTACCAAGGGGTTCGGCAGCTCTTTTTAGGGCACGGCTGTGCCCGCAGCCTATATTTGTCGCGGGGAGGGGGTGGGCAAAGTCTCGGCCCACTCCGAAGAAGGCGGACGAAGTTCGCTTGCCCCACGCCCAAAGGCTATAGCACACCCCTTTTTTGGGCATTTTTCCGCAGGACGAACTTGGCGCCAAGGGGTTCGGCTGCTCTTTTTTGGGCACGGCAGTGCCCGCGGCCTATTTTTGTCGCGGGGAGGTGTGGGAAAAGTTTCGGCCCACTCTGAAGAAGGCGAACAAAGTTCGCCAGCCCCACGCCCAAAGGCTATAGCCCACCCCTTTTTTGGGCATTTTTCCGCAGGACGAACTTGGCGCCAAGGGGTTCGGCTGCTCTTTTTTGGGCGCGGCTGTGCCCGCGGCCTATTTTTGACGTGGCGAGGGGGTGGGCAAAGTCTCGGCCCATTCCGAGGAAGGCGGACAAACTTCGCCCGCCCCACACCCCAAGGCTATAGCCCACCCCCTTTTTGCGCATTTTTCCGCAGGACGAACTTGGCGCCATGGGGATCGGCTGCTCTTTTTTGGGCACGGCTGTGCCCGCGGCCTATATTTGTCGCGGGGAGGGGGTGGGCAAAGTCTCGGCCCATTCCGAGTCCGGCATACGAAGTTCGCCAGCCCCACGCCACAAGGTTATAGCCCATCCCTTTTGTCGGCATTTGTCCGCAGGACGAACATGGCGCCAAGGGGTTCGGCTGCTCTTTTTTGGGCGCGGCTGTCCCGCGACCTATTTTTGCCGCGGGGAGGGGGTGGGAAAAGTCTCGGCTCATTCTGAGTCCGGCGGACGAAGATCGCCTGCGCCACGCCCCAAGGCTATAGCCCACCCCTTTTTTGGGCATTTTTCCGCTGGCCGAACTTGGCACCAAGGGGTTCAGCTGCTCTTTTTTGAGTGCGGCCGTGCCCGCCGCCAATTTTTGTCACAGGGAGGGGGTGGGCTATGTCTCGGCCCATTCCGAGTCCGGCGGACGAAGTTCGCCAGCCCCACGCCCCAAGGCTATAGCCCACCTCTTTTTTGGGCATTTTTCCGCAGGACGAACATGGCACCAAGGGGTTCGGCTGCTCTTTTTTGGGCGCGGCTGTGCCCGCGGCCTATGTTTGTCGCGGGGAGGGGGTGGGCAAAGTCTCAGCCCATTCCGAGTCCGGCGGACGAAGTTCGCCCGCCCCACGCCCCAAGGCTATAGCCCACCCAATTTTTGGGCATTTTCCGCAGGACGAACTTGGCGCCAAGGGGTTCGGCTGCTCTTTTTCGGGCACGGCGGTGCCCGTGGAATATTTTTGTCGTGGGGAGGGGGTGGGCAAAGTCTCGGCTCATTCGGAGTCCGGCGGACGAAGTTCGCCGGCCCCACGCCCCAAGGCTATAGCCCACCCCCTTTTTGGGCATTTTTCCGCAGGACGAACTTGGCGCCAAGGGGTTCGGCTGCTCTTTTTTGGGCGCGGCTGTGCCCGCGGCCTATTTTTGTCGCGGGGAGGGGGTGGGAAAAGTCTCGGCCCATTCTGAGTCCGGCGGACGAAGTTTGCCCGCCCCACGCCCCAAGGCTATAGCCCACCCCCTTTTTGGGCATTTTTCCGTAGGACGAACTTGGTGCCAAGGGGCTCGGCTGCTCTTCTTTGGGCGCGGCTGTGCCCGCGGCCTATTTTTGTCATGGGGAGGGGGTGGACATAGCCTCGGCCCATGCCGAGTCCGGCGGACGAAGTGCGTCGGCCCCACGCCCCACGGCTATAGCCCATCCCCTTTTGGGGCATTTTTCAGCAGGATGAACTTGGCGCGGCTGCTATTCTCTGGGCGCGGCTGTGCCCGCGGCGTATTTTTGTCATGGGGAGGGGGTGGCCAAAGTCTCGGCCCATTCCGAGTCGGCGTACGAAGTTCGCCAGCCCCACGCCCCAAGGCTATAGCCCGCCCCTTTTTTGGGCATTTTTCCGCAGGATGAACTTGGCGTCAAGGGGTTCGGCTGCTCTTTTTTGGGCGCGGCTGTGCCCGCAGCCTATTTTTGTCGCAGGGAGGGGATGAACAAAGTGTCGGCCCATTCCAAGTCCGGCGGACGAACTTCGGCAGCCCCAAGCCCCAATGCTATAGCACACCCCTTTTTTGGCCATTTTTCCGCAGGACGAACTTGGCGGCAAGGGGTTCGACTGCTCTTTTTTGCGTGCGGCTGTGGCCGTGGGCTATTTTTGGCGCGGGGAAGGGGTGGGCAAGGTCTTGGCCCATTCCGAGGAAGGCGGATAAACTTTGCCGGCCCCACGCCCAAAGGCTATAGCACACCCCTTTTTTGGGTATTTTTCCACAGGACGTACTTGGCGCCCAGTGGTTCGACTGGTCTTTTGTGGGCGCAGCTGTGCCTGTGGCCTATTTTTGTCACGGGGAGGGGGTGGTCAAAGTCTCGGCCCATTTCGAGGAAGGCAGACGAAGTTCGCCAGCCCCACGCCCCAAGGCTATAGCCCACCCCCTTTTTAGGGCATTTTTCCGCAAGGACGAACTTGGCGCCAAGGTGTTCGGCTGCTCTTTTTTTCGCGCGGCTGTGCCCGCGGCCTATTGTTGTCGCGGGGAGGGGGCGGGCAAAGTCTCGGCCCATTCCGAGTCCAGCGGACGAAGTTCGCCAGCCCCACGCCCCAAGGCTATAGCCCACCCCTTTTTTGGGCATTTTTCCGCAGGACGAACTTGGCGCCAAGGAGTTCGGCTGCTCCTTTTTGGGCACGGCTGTGCCCGCAGCCTATTTTTGGCGCGGGGAGGGGGTGGCCAAAGTCTAGGCCCAATCCGAGGAAGGCGGATGAACTTTGCCGGCCCCACGCCCAAAGGCTATAGCACACCCCTTTTTTAGGCAATTTTCCGCTGGGCGATCTTGGCGCCAAGGGGTTCGGCTGCTCTTTTTTGGGCGCGGCTGTGCCTGTGGCCTATTTTTGTCGCAGGGAGGGGGTGCCCAAAGTCTCGGTCCATTCCGAGGAAGGCAGATGAACTTTGCCGGCCCCACGCCCAAAGGCTATAGCACACCCCTTTTTTGGGCGTTTTGCCGCAGGACGAAGTTGGCGCCAAGGGGTTCGGCTGTTCTTTTTTGGGCACGGCTGTGCCCGCGGCCTATTTTTGGTGCGGGGAGGGGGGTAGGCAAAGTCTCGGCCCAGTCCGAGCAAGGCGGATGAACTTTGCCAGCCCCACGTCCAAAGGCTATAGCACACCCCTTTTTTGGGCAATTTTCCGCAGGACGAACTTGGGGCCAAGGGGTTCGGCGGCCCTTTTTTTGGGTGCGGCTGTGCCCGCGGCCTATTTTTGTCACGGGGAGGGGGTGGGCAAAGTCTCGGCCCATTCCGAATCCGGCGGACGAAGTTCGCCAGCCCCACGCCCCAAGGCTATAGCCCACCCATTTTTTGGGCATTTTTTCCGCAGGACGAACTTGTTGCCAAGGGGTTCGGCTGCTCTTTTTTGGGCGCGGCTGTGCCCGCGGCCTATTTTTGTCGCGGGGAGGGGGTGGCCAAAGTCTCGGCCCATTCCGAGGAAGGCGGATGACGTCCGCCGGCCCCACGCCCAAAGGCTATAGCGCACCCCTTGTTTGGGCATTTTTCCGCAGGACGAACTTGGCGCCAAGGGTTTCGGCTGCTCTTTTTCAGGCGCGGCTGTTCCTGCGGCCTATTTTTGGCGTGGGGAGGGGGTGGGCAAACTCTCGGCCCATTCCGAGCAATGCGGATGAACTTTGCCGGCCCCACGCCCAAAGGCTATAGCACACCCCTTTTTTGAGCGTTTTGCCGCAGGACGAACTTGGCGCCAGGGGGTTCGGCTGCTCTTTTTTGGGCGCGACTGTGCCCCGGTCTATTTTGGTCGCGGAGATGGGGTGGGCAAAGTCTCGGCCTATTCCGAGTCCAGCGGAAGAAGGTCGCCAGCCCCACGCCCCAAGGCTATAACACACCCCTTTTTTGGGCATTTTTCTGCAGGACGAACTTGGCGCCAAGGGGTTCGGCTGTTCTTTTTTGGGCACGGCTGTGCCCGCGGCCTATTTTTGGTGCGGGGAGGGGGTAGGCAAAGTCTCGGCCCAGTCCGAGCAAGGCGGATGAACTTTGCCGGCCCCACGCCCAAAGGCTATAGCACACCCCTTTTTTGGGCATTTTTCCGCAGGACGAACCGGTGCCAAGGGGTTTGGCTGCTCCTTTTTGGGCGCGGTTGTGCCCGCGGCCTATTTTTATCCCTGGGAGGGGGTGGGCAAAGTCTCGGCCCATTCCGAGTCCGGCGGACGAAGTTCGCCCGCCCCACGCCCCAAGGCTATAGCCCACCCCTTTTTTGGGCATTTTTCCGCAGGACGAACTTGTCGCGAAGGGGTTCGACTGCTCTTATTTGGGCGCGGCTGTGCCCGTGGGCTATTTTTGTCGTGGGGAGAGGGTGGGAAAAGTCTCGTCCCATTCCAAGTCTGGCGGACGAACTTCGGCAGCCCCACGCCCCAAGGCTATAGCAGACCCCTTTTTTGGGCATTTTTCCGCAGCACGAAGTTGGCGCCAAGGGGTTCGGCTGCTCTTATTTGTGCGCGGCTGTGCCCGCGGCCTATTTTTGTCGCGGGGAGGGGGTGGGAAAAGTCTCGGCCCATTCTGAGTCCGGCGGACGAAGATCGCCCGCCCCACACCCCAAGGCTATAGCCCACCCCCTTTTTGTTCATTTTTCCGCAGGACGAACTTGGGGCCTAGGGGTTCGGCTGCTCTTTTTTGGTCGTGGCCGGGCCCGCGGCCTATTTTTATCGCGGGGAGGGGGTCGGCAATGTCTCGGCCAATTCCGAGGAAGGCGGAAGAACTTTGCCGGCCCCACGCCCAAAGGCTATAGCACACACCTTTTTTGGGCATTTTTCCGCAGGACGAACTTGCCGCCAAGGGGTTCGGCTGCTCTTTTTTGGGTGCGGCTGTGCCCGCGGCCTATTTTTGTCGTGGGGAGGGGGTGGCCAAAGTCTCGGCTCATTCGTAGGAAGGCGGACGAAGTTCTCCGGCCCAACGGCAAAAGGCTATAGCACACCCATTTTTTGGGCATTTTTCCGCAGGACGAACTTCGCGCCAAGGGGTTCGGCTGCTCTTTTTTGGGCGTGGCTGTGCCCGCGGCCTATTTTTGTCGCAGGGAGGGGGTGGGCAAACTCTCGGCCCATTTCGAGTCCGGCGGACGAAGTGCGCCGGCCCCACGCCCCAAGGTTATTGCCCACCCCTTTTTTGGGCATTTTTCCGCAGGATGAACTTGGCGCCAAGGGGTTCGGCTGCTCTTTTTTGGGCGCGGCTGTGGCCACGGCCTATTTTTGTCGCGGGGAGGTGGTGGGAAAAGTCGTGGCCCATTCCGAGTCTGGCGGACGTAGTTCGCCAGCCCCACGCCCCAAGGCTATAGCCCACCCCCTTTTTGTTCATTTTTCCGCGGGACGAACTCAGCGCCAAGGGGTTCGGCTGCTCTTTTTTGGACGCGGCTGTGTCCGCAGACCATTGTTTTCGCGGGGACGGGGTGGGAAAAGTCTCGGCCCATTGCGACCCCGGCGGACGAAGTTCGCCGCCCCACGCCCCAAGGCTATAGCACACCCCTTTTTGGGGCATTTTTTTCGCAGGACGAACATGGCGCCAAGGGGTTTGGCTGCTCTTCTTTGGGCGCGGTTGTGCCCGCGGCCTATTTTTGTCGCGGGGAGGGGGGTGTTCAAACTCTCGGCCGAGTCCGAAGAAGCCGGACGAAGTTCGCCAGCCCCAAGTCCCAAGGCTATAGCCCACCCCTTTTTTGGGCTTTTTTTCGCAGGACGAACTTGGCGCCAAGGGGTTCGGCTGCTCTTTTTTGGGCGCGGCTGTGCACGGGGCCTATTTTTGTCGCGGGGAGGGGGGTGGCCAAAGTCTCGGCCCATTCCGAGGAAGGCGGACGAAGTTCGCCAGCCCCACGCTCCAAGGCTATAGCCCCCCCCTTATTTGGGAATTTTTCCGCGGGATGAACTTGGCGCCAAGGGGTTCGGCTGCACTTTTTTGGGCGCGGCTGTGTCCGCGGCCTGTTTTTGTCACGGGGATGGGTGGGAAAAGTCTCGGCCCATTCCGAGTCCGGCGGACGAAGTTCGACATCCCCACGCCCCAAGGCTATAGCCCACCCCCTTTTTGGGCATTTTTCCGCAGGACGAACATGGCGCCAAGGGGTTTCGCTGCTCTTTTTTGGGCGCGGCTGTGCCCGCGGCCTATTTTTGTTGCGGGGAGGGGGTGGCCAAAGTCTCGGCCCATTCCGAGGAAGCCGGACGAAGTTCGCCGGCCGCACTCCCAAACGCTATAGCACACCCCTTTTTTGGGCATTTTTCCGCAGGACGAACTTGGCGCCAAGGGGTTCGGCTGCTCTTTTTTGGGCGCGGCTTTGCCCGTGGCCTATTTTTGTCACGGGGAGGGGTGGGCAAATACTCGGCCAATTCCGAGGAAGGCGGACGAAGTTCGCAAGCACCACGCCCCAAGGCCATAGCCCACCCCCTTTTTGGGCATTTTTCCGCAGGATGAACTTGGCGCCAAGGGGTTTGGCAGCTCTTTTTTGGGTGCGGCTGTGCCCACGGCCTATTTTTTTCGCGGGGAGGGGTTGGGCAAAGTCTCAGCCCATTCCGAGTCCCGCGGACGAAGTTCGCGAGCCCCACGCCCAAAGGCTATAGCACACCCTTTTTTGGGGCATTTTTCCGCAGGACGAACTTGGCGCCATGGGGTTCGGCTGCCCTTTTTCGGGCGCGGCTGTGCCTGCGGCCTATTTTTGGTGCGGGGAGGGGGTGGGCAAAGTCTCGGCCCATTCCGAGTCCCGTGGACGAAGTTCGGCAGCCCCACACCCCAGGGCTATAGCCCACCCCTTTTTGGGCATTTTTCCGCAGGTCGAACTTGGCGCCAAGGGGTTCGGCTGCTCTTTTTGGGGCGTGGCTGCTCCCGCGGCCTATTTTTGTCACGGGGAGGGGGTGGGTAAAGGCTCGGCCCATTCCGAATCCGGCGGACGAAGTTCGCGAGCCCCGCGCCCGAAGGCTATAGCACACCCCTTTTTTGGGCATTTTTCCGCAAGACGAACTTGGCGCCAAGGGGCTCGGCCGCTCTTTTTTGGGCGTGGCTGTGCCCGCGGCCTATTTTTGTCGTGGGGAGGGGGTGGTCAATGTCTCGGCCCATTCCGAGTCTGGCGGATGAAGTGCGCCAGCCCCACGCCCGAAGGCTATAGCCCACCCCCTTTTTGGGCATTTTTCCGCAGGACGAACTAGGCGCCAAGGGGTTCGGCTGCCTCTTTTGGGCGCGGCGGTGCGCGTGGCCTAATTTCGTCACGGGGAGGGGGTGGGCAAATTCGCGGCCCATTCCGAGGAAGGCAGACGAAGTTCGCCAGCCCCACGCCCCAAGGCCATAGCCCACCCCCTTTTTCGGAATTTTTCCGCGGGACGAACTTGGCGGCAAGGGGTTCGGTTGCTCTTTTTTGGGCGCCGCTGTGCCCGCGGCCTATTTTTGTCTTGGGGAGGGGGTGGGCAAAGTCGCAGCCCATTCTGAGTCCTGCGGACGAAGTTCGCCAACCCCACGCCCCAAGGCTATAACCCACCCCATTTTTGGGCATTTTTCCGCAGACGAACATGGCACCAAGGGGTTTGGCGGCTCTTTTTTGGGCGCGGTTGTGCCCGCGCCCTATCTTTTGCGCGGGGGTGGCGGGGCAAAGTCTCGGCCCATTCCGAGGAAGGCGGATGAAGTTTGCCGGCCCCACGCCCAAAGGCTATAGCACACCCCTTTTTTGGGCATTTTTCCGCAGGACGAACTTTGCCGCCAAGGGGTTCGGCTGCTCTTCTTTGGGCGCGGCTGTGCCCGCGGCCTATTTTTTTTGCGGGGAGGGGTTGGGCAAAGTCTCGGCCCATTCCGAGTCCCGCGGACGAAGTTCGCGAGCCCCACGCCGCAAGGCTATAGCCCACCCCTTTTTTGGGCATTTGTCCGCAGGACGCACTCGGCGCCAAGGGGTTCGGCTGCTCTTTTTTGGGCGCGGCTTTGCCCGTGGCCTATTTTTGTCACGGGGAGGGGTGGGAAATTCTCGGCCAATTCCGAGAAAGGCGGACGAAGTTCGCAAGCACCACGCCCCAAGGCCATAGCCCACCCCCTTTTTGGGCATTTTTCCGCAGGATGAACTTGGCGCCAAGGGGTTTGGCAGCTCTTTTTTGGGCGCGGCTGTGCCCACGGCCTATTTTGTTTGCGGGGAGGGGTTGGGCAAAGTCTCGGCCCATTCCGAGTCCCGCGGACGAAGTTCGCGAGCCCCACGCCCAAAGGCTATAGCACACCCCTTTTTTGGGCATTTTTCCGTAGGACGAACTTGGCGCCATGGGGTTCGGCTGCCCTTTCTTGGGCGCGGCTGTGCCCGCGGCCTATTTTTGTCGCGGGGAGGGGGTGGGTAAAGTCTCGCCCCATTCCGAGTCCGGCGGACAAAGTGCGCCAGCCCCACTCCCCAAGGCTCTAGGCCACCCCCTTTTTGGGCATTTTTCCGCAGGACGAACTTGGCGACAAGGGGCTCGGCTACTCTTTTTGGGCGCGGCGGTGCGCGTGGCCTATTTTCGTCGCGGGGAGGGGGTGGGCAAATTCTCAGCCCATTCCGAGGAAGGCAGACGAAGTTCGCCAGCCCCACGCCCCAAGGCCATAGCCCACCCCCTTTTTCGGTATTTTTCTGCTGGACGAACTTGGCGCCAAGGGGCTCGGCCGCTCTTTTTTGGGCGTGGCTGTGCCCGCGGCCTATTTTTGTCGTGGGGAGGGGGTGGTCAAAGTCTCGGCCCATTCCGAGGAAGGCGGATGAACTTTGCCGGCCCCACGCCCAAAGGCTATAGCACACCCCTTTTTTGGGCATTTTTTCGCAGGACGAACTTGGCGTCAAGGGGTTCAGCAGCTCTTTTTTGGGCGTGGTTGTGCCCGTGGCCTATTTTTGTCGCAGGGAGGGGGTGGGCTATGTCTCTGACCATTCCGAGGATGGCGGACAAAGTTCGCCAGCCCCACGCGCCAAGGCTATAGCCCACCCCCTTTTTGGGCATTTTTCCGCAGCACGAACTTGGCGCCAAGGGGTTCGGCTGTTCTTTTTTGGGTGCGGCTGTGCCTGCAGCCTATTTTTGGCGCGGGGAGGGGGTGGACAAAGTTTCGCCCCATTCCGAGGATGGTGGAATAACATTGCCGGCCCCACGCCCAAAGGCTATAGCACACCCCTTTTTTTGGCATTTTTCCGCAGGACGAACATGGCGCCAAGGGGTTTGGCGGCTCTTTTTTGGACGCGGTTGTGCCCGTGGCCTATTTTTGTCACGGGGAGGGGGTGGGAAATGTCTCGGCCCATTCCGAGGAAGGCGGACGAATTGCGCCGGCCCCACGCCCAAAGGCTAAGGCCCACCCCGTTTTTGGGCATTTTTCCGCAGGACGAACTTGGTGCCAATGGGTTCGGCTGCTCTTTTTTGGGCGCGGCTGTGCCCGCGGCCTATTTTTGTCGCGGGGAGGGGGTGGGCCAAGTCTCGGCACATTCTAAGTCCGGCGGACGAAGTTCGCCAGCCCCACGCCCCAAGGCTATAGCCCACCCTTTTTTTGGGCATTTTTCCGCAGGACGAACTAGGCACCAAGGGGTTCGCGTGCTCTTTTTTGGGCTCGGCAGTGTCCGCGGCCTATTTTTGTCGAGGGGATGGGGTGGGAAAAGTCTCGGCCCATTCCCAGTCCGGTGGACGATGCTCGCCAGCCCCACGCCCCAAGGCTATAGCCCACCCCCTTTTTGGGCATTTTTCCGCAGGACGAACATGGCGCCAAGGGGTTCGGCTGCTCTTTTTTGGGTGCGGCTGAGCCCGCAGCCTATTTTTGTCGCGGGGAGGGGCTGGCCAAAGTCTCGGTCCATTCCAAGGAAGGCGGACGGAGTTCGCCGGCCCCACGCCCAAAGGCTATAGCACACCCCTTTTTTGGGCATTTTTCCGCTGGACGAACTTGGCGCCAAGGGGTTCGGCTGCCCTTTTTTGGGCGCGGCTGTTCCCGCGGCCTATTTTTGGCGTGGGGAGGGGGTGGGCAAAGTCTCGGCCCATTCCGAGTCCCGTGGACGAAGTTCGGCAGCCCCACACCCGTGGGCTATAGCCCACCCCTTTTTTGGGCATTTTTCCGCAGGTAGAACTTGGCGTCACGGGGTTCGGCTGCTCTTTTTTGGGCGTGGCTGCTCCCGCGGCCTATTTTTGTCGCGGGGAGGGGGTGGGCAAAGTCTCGGCCCATTCCGAGTCCTGCGGACGAAGTTCGCCAACCCCACGCCCCAAGGCTATAGCCCACCCCTTTTTTCGGCATTTTTCTGCGGGACGAACATGGCGCCAAGGGGTTTGGCGGCTCTTTTTTGGACGCGGTTGTGCCCGTGGCCTATTTTTGTCACGGGGAAGGGGTGGGAAATGTCTCGGCCCGTTCCGAGGAAGGCGGACGAAGTTCGCAAACCCCACGCCCCAAGGCTATAGCCCACCCCATTTTTGGGCATTTTTCCGCGGGACGAACAAGGCGCCAAGGGGTTTGGCGGCTCTTTTTTGGACGCGGTTGTGCCCGTGGCCTATTTTTGTCACGGGGAGGGGGTGGGAAATGTCTCGGCCCATTGCGAGGAAGGCGGACGAAGTTCGCCGGCCCAACGCCCAAAGGCTAAGGCCCACCAAGTTTTTGGGCATTTTTCCGCAAGACGAACTTGGCGCCAAGGGGTTCGGCTACTCTTTTTTGGGCGCGGCTGTGCCCGGGCCTATTTTTGTCGCGGGGAGGGGGTGGGCAAAGTCTCGGCACATTCCGAGTCCGGCGGACGAAGTTCGCCAGCCCCACGCCCCAAGGCTATAGCCCACCCTTTTTTTGGGCATTTTTCCGCAGGACGAACTAGGCGCCAAGGGGTTCGGGTGCTGTTTTTTGGGCGCGGCTGTGTCCGTGGCCTATTTTTGTCGAGGGATGGGGTGGGAAAAGTCTCGGCCCATTCCCAGTCCGGTGGACGATGCTCGCCAGCCCCACGCCCCAAGGCTATAGCCCACCCCCTTTTTGGGCATTTTTCCGCAGGACGAACTTGGCGCCAAGGGGTTCGGCTGCTCTTTTTTGGTTGCGGCTGAGCCCGCAGCCTATTTTTGTCGCGGGGAGGGGGTGGGCAAAGTCTCGGCCCATTCCGAGTCCCGTGGATGAAGTTCGGCAGCCCCACATCCCAGGGCTATAGCCCACCCCTTTTTCGGGCATTTTTCCGCAGGTCGAACTTGGCGCCAAGGGGTTCGGCTGTTCTTTTTTTGGCGCGGCTGTGCCCGCGGCCTATTTTTGTCGCGGGGAGGGGGTGGGAAAAGTCTCGGCCCATTCCGAGTCCGGTGGACGATGCTCGCCAGCCCCACGCCCCAAGGCTATAGCCCACCCCATTTTTGGGAATTTTTCCGCGGGACGAACATGGCGCCAAGGGGTTTGGCGGCTCTTTTTTGGACGCGGTTGTGCCCGTGGCCTATTTTTGTCACGGGGAGGGGGTGGGAAATGTCTCGGCCCATTCCGAGGAAGGCGGACGAAGTTCGCCGGCCCCACGCCCCAAGGCTATACCCCACCCCCTTTTTGGGCATTTTTCCGCAGGACGAACTTGGCGCCAAGGGGTTCGGCTGCTGTTTTTTGGGCGTGGCTGCTCCAGCGGCCTATTTTTGTCGCGGGGAGGGGGTGGGCAAAGTCTCGGCCCATTCCCAGTCCTGCGGACGAAGTTCGCCAACCCCACGCCCCAAGGCTATAGCCCACCCCATTTTTGGGCATTTTTCCGCGGGACGAACATGGCGCCAAGGGGTTTGGCGGCTCTTTTTTGGACGCGGTTGTGCCCGTGGCCTATTTTTTTCACGGGGAGGGGGTGGGAAATGTCTCGGCCCATTCCGAGGAAGGCGGACGAAGTTCGCCGGCCCCACGCCCAAAGGCTAAGACCCACCCCGTTTTTGGGCATTTTTCCACAGGACAAACTTGGCGCCAAGGGTTTCGGCTGCTCTTTTTTGGGTGCGGCTGTGCCCGCGGCCAATTTTTGTCGAGGGGATGGGGTGGGAAACGTCTCGGCCCATTCCGAGTCCGGTGGACGATGCTCGCCAGCCCCACGCCCCAAGGCTATAGCCCACCCCCTTTTTGGGCATTTTTCCGCAGGACGAACATGGCGCCAAGGGGTTCGGCTGCTCTTTTTTGGGTGCGGCTGAGCCCGCAGCCTATTTTTGTCGCGGGGAGGGGCTGGCCAAAGTCTCGGCCCATTCCAAGGAAGGCGGACGGAGTTCGCCGGCCCCACGCCCAAAGGCTATAGCACACCCCTTTTTTGGGCATTTTTCCGCTGGACGAACTTGGCGCCAAGGGGTTCGGCTGCTCTTTTTTGGGCGCGGCTGTGCCCGTGGCCTATTTTTGTCACGGGGAGGGGGTGGGCAAATTCTCGGCCCATTCCGAGGAAGGCGGACGAAGTTCGCAAGCACCACGCCCCAAGGCCCTAGCCCACCCCCTTTTTGGGCATTTTTCCACAGGACGAACTAGGTGCCAAGGGGATCGGCTGCTCTTTTTTGGGCGCGGCTGTGCCCGTGGCCTATTTTTGTCACGGGGAGGGGGTGGGCAAATTCTCGGCCCATTCCGAGGAAGGCGGACGAAGTTCGCAAGCACCACGCCCCAAGGCCCTAGCCCACCCCCTTTTTGGGCATTTTTCCACAGGACGAACTAGGCGCCAAGGGGTTCGGCTGCTCTTTTTTGGGCGCGGCTGTGTCCGCGGCCTATTTTTGTCGAGGGGATGGGGTGGGAAAAGTCTCGGCCGATTCCGAGTCCGGTGGACGATGCTCGCCAGCCCCACGCCCCAAGGCTATAGCCCACCCCCTTTTTGGGCATTTTTCCGCAGGACGAACTTGGCGCCAAGGGGCTCGGCTGCTCTTTTTTGGGCACGGCTGTGCCCGCGGCCTATTTCTGTCACGGGGAGGGGGTGGTCAAAGTCTCGGCCCATTCCGAGTCCGGCGGATAAAGTGCGCCAGCCCCACTCCCCAAGGCTATAGGCCACCCCCTTTTTGGGCATTTTTCCGCAGGACGAACTTGGCGCCAAGGGGTTCGGCTGCTCTTTTTTGGGCGCGGCTGTGCCCGTGGCCTATTTTTGTCACGGGGAGGGGGTGGGCAAATTCTCGGCCCATTCCGAGGAAGGCGGACGAAGTTCGCAAGCACCACGCCCCAAGGCCCTAGCCCACCCCCTTTTTGGGCATTTTTCCACAGGACGAACTAGGTGCCAAGGGGATCGGCTGCTCTTTTTTGGGCGCGGCTGTGCCCGTGGCCTATTTTTGTCACGGGGAGGGGGTGGGCAAATTCTCGGCCCATTCCGAGGAAGGCGGACGAAGTTCGCAAGCACCACGCCCCAAGGCCCTAGCCCACCCCCTTTTTGGGCATTTTTCCACAGGACGAACTAGGCGCCAAGGGGTTCGGCTGCTCTTTTTTGGGCGCGGCTGTGTCCGCGGCCTATTTTTGTCGAGGGGATGGGGTGGGAAAAGTCTCGGCCGATTCCGAGTCCGGTGGACGATGCTCGCCAGCCCCACGCCCCAAGGCTATAGCCCACCCCCTTTTTGGGCATTTTTTCGCAGGACGAACTAGGTGCCAAGGGGATCGGCTGCTCTTTTTTGGGCGCGGCTGTGCCCGTGGCCTATTTTTGTCACGGGGAGGGGGTGGGCAAATTCTCGGCCCATTCCGAGGAAGGCAGACGAAGTTCGCCAGCCCCACGCCCAAAGGCTATAGCACACCCCTTTTTTGGGCATTTTTCCGTAGGACGAACTTGGCGCCATGGGGTTCGGCTGCCCTTTCTTGGGCGCGGCTGTGCCCGCGGCCTATTTTTGTCGCGGGGAGGGGGTGGGTAAAGTCTCGGCCCATTCCGAGTCCGGCGGACAAAGTGCGCCAGCCCCACTCCCCAAGGCTATAGGCCACCCCCTTTTTGGGCATTTTTCCGCAGGACGAACTTGGCGACAAGGGGCTCGGCTGCTCTTTTTTGGGCGCGGCTGTGCCCGCGGCCTATTTTTGTCGTGGGGAGGGGGTGGTCAAAGTGTCGGCCCATTCCGAGTCCGGCGGATGAAGTGCGCCAGCCCCACGCCCGAAGGCTATAGCCCACCCCCTTTTTGGGCATTTTTCTGCAGGACGAACTAGGCGCCAAGGGGTTCGGCTGCCTCTTTTTGGGAGCGGCGGTGCGCGTGGCCTATTTTCGTCGCGGGGAGGGGGTGGGCAAATTCTCAGCCCATTCCGAGGAAGGCAGACGAAGTTCGCCAGCCCCACGCCCCAAGGCCATAGCCCACCCCCTTTTTCGGCATTTTTCTGCTGGACGAACTTGGCGCCAAGGGGCTCGGCCGCTCTTTTTTGGGCGTGGCTGTGCCCGCGGCCTATTTTTGTCGTGGGGAGGGGGTGGTCAAAGTCTCGGCCCATTCCGAGGAAGGCGGATGAACTTTGCCGGCCCCACGCCCAAAGGCTATAGCACACCCCTTTTTTGGGCATTTTTTCGCCGGACGAACTTGGCGTCAAGAGGTTCAGCAGCTCTTTTTTGGGCGTGGTTGTGCCCGTGGCCTATTTTTGTCGCAGGGAGGGGGTGGGCTATGTCTCGGACCATTCCGAGGATGGCGGACAAAGTTCGCCAGCCCCACGCGCCAAGGCTATAGCCCACCCCCTTTTTGGGCATTTTTCCGCAGCACGAACTTGGCGCCAAGGGGTTTGGCTGTTCTTTTTTGGGTGCGGCTGTGCCTGCAGCCTATTTTTGGCGCGGGGAGGGGGTGGACAAAGTTTCGGCCCATTCCGAGGATGGTGGAATAACATTGCCGGCCCCACGCCCAAAGGCTATAGCACACCCCTTTTTTGGGCATTTTTCCGCAGGACGAACATGGCGCCAAGGGGTTTGGCGGCTCTTTTTTGGACGCGGTTGTGCCCGTGGCCTATTTTTGTCACGGGGAGGGGGTGGGAAATGTCTCGGCCCATTCCGAGGAAGGCGGACGAATTGCGCCGGCCCCACGCCCAAAGGCTAAGGCCCACCCCGTTTTTGGACATTTTTCCGCAGGACGAACTTGGTGCCAACGGGTTCGGCTGCTCTTTTTTGGGCGCGGCTGTGCCCGCGGCCTATTTTTGTCGCGGGGAGGGGGTGGGCCAAGTCTCGGCACATTCTAAGTCCGGCGGACGAAGTTCGCCAGCCCCACGCCCCAAGGCTATAGCCCACCCTTTTTTTGGGCATTTTTCCGCAGGACGAACTAGGCACCAAGGGGTTCGGGTGCTCTTTTTTGGGCTCGGCAGTGTCCGCGGCCTATTTTTGTCGAGGGGATGGGGTGGGAAAAGTCTCGGCACATTCCGAGTCCGGCGGACGAAGTTCGCCAGCCCCACGCCCCAAGGCTATAGCCCACCCTTTTTTTGGGCATTTTTCCGCAGGACGAACTAGGCGCCAAGGGGTTCGGGTGCTCTTTTTTGGGCGCGGCTGTGTCCGCGGCCTATTTTTGTCGAGGGATGGGGTGGGAAAAGTCTCGGCCCATTCCCAGTCCGGTGGACGATGCTCGCCAGCCCCACGCCCCAAGGCTATAGCCCACCCCCTTTTTGGGCATTTTTCCGCAGGACGAACTTGGCGCCAAGGGGTTCGGCTGCTCTTTTTTGGTTGCGGCAGAGCCCGCAGCCTATTTTTGTCGCGGGAGGGGGTGGGCAAAGTCTCGGCCCATTCCGAGTCCCGTGGATGAAGTTCGGCAGCCCCACACCCCAGGGCTATAGCCCACCCCTTTTTCGGGCATTTTTCCGCAGGTCGAACTTGGCGCCAAGGGGTTCGGCTGCTCTTTTTTGGGCGCGGCTGTGCCCGCGGCCTATTTTTGTCGCGGGGAGGGGGTGGGAAAAGTCTCGGCCCATTCCGAGTCCGGTGGACGATGCTCGCCAGCCCCACGCCCCAAGGCTATAGCCCACCCCATTTTTGGGCATTTTTCCGCGGGACGAACATGGCGCCAAGGGGTTTGGCGGCTCTTTTTTGGACGCGGTTGTGCCCGTGGCCTATTTTTGTCACGGGGAGGGGGTGGGAAATGTCTCGGCCCATTCCGAGGAAGGCGGACGAAGTTCGTCGGCCCCACGCCCCAAGGCTATACCCCACCCCCTTTTTGGGCATTTTTCCGCAGGACGAACTTGGCGCCAAGGGGTTCGGCTGCTCTTTTTTGGTTGCGGCTGAGCCCGCAGCCTATTTTTGTCGCGGGGAGGGGGTGGGCAAAGTCTCGGCCCATTCCCAGTCCTGCGGACGAAGTTCGCCAACCCCACGCCCCAAGGCTATAGCCCACCCCATTTTTGGGCATTTTTCCGCGGGACGAACATGGCGCCAAGGGGTTTGGCGGCTCTTTTTTGGACGCGGTTGTGCCCATGGCCTATTTTTTTCACGGGGAGGGGGTGGGAAATGTCTCGGCCCATTCCGAGGAAGGCGGACGAAGTTCGCCGGCCCCACGCCCAAAGGCTAAGACCCACCCCGTTTTTGGGCATTTTTCCACAGGACAAACTTGGCGCCAAGGGGTTCGGCTGCTCTTTTTTGGGTGCGGCTGTGCCCGCGGCCAATTTTTGTCGAGGGGATGGGGTGGGAAAAGTCTCGGCCCATTCCGAGTCCGGTGGACGATGCTCGCCAGCCCCACGCCCCAAGGCTATAGCCCACCCCCTTTTTGGGCATTTTTCCGCAGGACGAACTTGGCGCCAAGGGGCTCGGCTGCTCTTTTTTGGGCACGGCTGTGCCCGCGGCCTATTTCTGTCATGGGGAGGGGGTGGTCAAAGTCTCGGCCCATTCCGAGTCCGGCGGATGAAGTTCGGCAGCCCCACGCCCCAAGGCTATAGCCCACCCCCTTTTTGGGCATTTTTTCGCAGGACGAACTAGGTGCCAAGGGGATCGGCTGCTCTTTTTTGGGCGCGGCTGTGCCCGTGGCCTATTTTTGTCACGGGGAGGGGGTGGGCAAATTCTCGGCCCATTCCGAGGAAGGCGGACGAAGTTCGCTAGCACCACGCCCCAAGGCCCTAGCCCACCCCCTTTTTGGGCATTTTTCCGCAGGATGAACTTGGTGCCAAGGGGTTCGGCTGCTCTTTTTTGGGCGCGGCTGTGCCCGTGGCCTATTTTTTTCGGGGGGAGGGGTTGGGCAAAGTCTCGGCCCTTTCCGAGTCCCGCGGACGAAGTTCGCGAGCCCCACACCCAAAGGCTATAGCACACCCCTTTTTTGGCCATTTTTCCGCAGGACGAACATGGCGCCAAGGGGTTCGGCTGCTCTTTTTTAGGCGCAGCCGATCCCGCGGCCTATTTTTGACATGGGGAGGGGGCGGGCCAAGTCTCGGCCCATTCTGAGGCCAGCCGACGAAGTTCGCCAGCCCCACGCCCCAAGGCTATAGCCCACCCCCTTTTTGGGCATTTTTCCGCAGGACGATCTTGGCGCCAAGGGGTTCGGCTGCTCTTTTTTGGGCACGGCTGTGCCCATGGCCTATTTGTGTCGCAGTGAGGGGGTGGACAAAGTCACGGCCCATTCCGAGTCCGGCGGACGAACTTCGCCCGCCCCATGCCCGAGGCTATAGCCCACCCCCTTTTTGGGCATTTTTTCGCAGGACGAACTTGGCGCAAAGGGGTTCGGCTGCCCTTTTTTGGGCGCGGCTGTGCCCGTGGCCTATTTTTGTTGCGTGGAGGGGGTGGACAAAGTCTCAGCACATTCCGAGTCCGACGGACGAAGTTCGCCAGCCCCACGCCCCAAGGCTATAGCCCACCCCTTTTTTGGGTATTTTTCCGCAGGACGAACTTGGTGCCAAGGGGTTCGGCTGCTCTTTTTTGGGCGCGGCTGTGCCCGCGGCTATTTTTATCGTGGGGAGGGGGTGGGAAAAGTCTCGGCCCGTTCTGAGTACGGCGGACGAACTTAGGCTGCCCCACGCCCCAAGGCTATAGCACACCCCTTTTTGGGCATTTTTCCGCAGGACGAACTTAGCGCCAAGGGGTTCGGCTGCTCTTTTTTGGCCGCGGCTGTGCCCGCGGCCTATTTTTGGTGTGGGGAGGGGGGTGGCCAAAGTGTCGGCCCATTCCGAGTCCGGCGGACGAATTTCGCCCGCCCCACGCCCGAGGCTATAGCCCACCCCCTTTTTAGGCATTTTTTCGCAGGACGAACTTGGCGCCAGGGGTTCGGCTGCTCTTTTTTTGGCGCGGCAGTGCCCGCGGCCTATTTTTGTCGCGGGGAGGGGGTGGGAAAAGTCTCGGCCCATTCTGAGTCCGGCGGACGAAGTTCACCCGCCCCACGCGCCAAGGCTATAGCCCACCCCCTTTTTGGGCATTTTTCCGCAGGACGAACTTGGCGCCAAGGGGTTCGGCAGCTCTTTTTTTGGCGCGGCAGTGCCCGCGGCCTATTTTTATCACGGGGAGGGGGTGGGAAAAGTCTCGGCCCATTCCCAGTCCGGTGGACGAAGTTCGCCTACCCCACGCCCCAAGGCTATAGCCCACCTCCTTTTTGGGCATTTTTCCGCAGGACGAACTTGGCGCCAAGGGATTCGGCTGCTCCTTTTTGGGTGCAGCTGAGCCCGCGGCCTATTTTTGTCGCGGGGAGGGGGTGGGCAAAGTCTCGGCCCATTCCCAATCTGGCGGACGAAGTTCGCCAGCCCGACGCCCCAAGGCTATAGCACACCCCTTTTTTGGGCATTTTTCCGCAGGACGAACTTGGCGCCAAGGGGTTCGGCTGCTCTTTTTTGGGCGCGGCTGTGCCCGCGGCTATTTTTATCGTGGGGGGGGGGGGGTGGGAAAAGTCTCGGCCCGTTCTGAGTACGGCGGACGAACTTAGGCTGTCCCACGCCCCAAGGCTATAGCACACCCCTTTTTGGGCATTTTTCCGCAGGACGAACTTGTCGCCAAGGGGTTCGGCTGCTCTTTTTTGGCCGCGGCTGTGTCTGCGGCCTATTTTTGGTGCGGGGAGGGGGTGGCCAAAGTCTCGGCCCATTCCGAGTCCGGCGGACGAATTTCGCCCGCCCTACGCTCGAGGCTATAGCCCACCCCCTTTTTGGGCATTTTTTCGCAGGACGAACTTGGCGCCAAGGGGTTCGGCTGCTCTTTTTTTGGCGCGGCAGTGCCCGAGGCCTATTTTTATCGCGGGGAGGGGGGTGGGAAAAGTCTCGGCCCATTCCGAGTCCGGCGGACGAAGTGCGCCCGCCCCACGCGCCGAGGCTATAGCCCACCCCCTTTTTGGGCATTTTTTCGCAGGACGAACTTGGCGCAAAGGGGTTCGGCTGCTCTTTTTTTGGCGCGGCAGTGCCTGAGGCCTATTTTTGACGCGGGGAGGGGGTGGGAAAAGTCTCGGCCCATTCCGAGTCCGGCGGACGAAGTGCGCCGGCCCCACGCCCCAAGGCTATACCCCACCCCCTTTTTGGGCATTTTTCCGCAGGACGAACTTGGCGCCAAGGGGTTCGGCTGCTCTTTTTTGGTTGCGGCTGAGCCCGCAGCCTATTTTTGTCGCGGGGAGGGGGTGGGCAAAGTCTCGGCCCATTCCCAGTCCTGCGGACGAAGTTCGCCAACCCCACGCCCCAAGGCTATAGCCCACCCCATTTTTGGGCATTTTTCCGCGGGACGAACATGGCGCCAAGGGGTTTGGCGGCTCTTTTTTGGACGCGGTTGTGCCCATGGCCTATTTTTTTCATGGGGAGGGGGTGGGAAATGTCTCGGCCCATTCCGAGGAAGGCGGACGAAGTTCGCCGGCCCCACGCCCAAAGGCTAAGACCCACCCCGTTTTTGGGCATTTTTCCACAGGACAAACTTGGCGCCAAGGGGTTCGGCTGCTCTTTTTTGGGTGCGGCTGTGCCCGCGGCCAATTTTTGTCGAGGGGATGGGGTGGGAAAAGTCTCGGCCCATTCCGAGTCCGGTGGACGATGCTCGCCAGCCCCACGCCCCAAGGCTATAGCCCACCCCCTTTTTGGGCATTTTTCCGCAGGACGAACTTGGCGCCAAGGGGCTCGGCTGCTCTTTTTTGGGCACGGCTGTGCCCGCGGCCTATTTCTGTCATGGGGAGGGGGTGGTCAAAGGCTCGGCCCATTCCGAGTCCGGCGGATGAAGTTCGGCAGCCCCACGCCCCAAGGCTATAGCCCACCCCCTTTTTGGGCATTTTTTCGCAGGACGAACTAGGTGCCAAGGGGATCGGCTGCTCTTTTTTGGGTGCGGCTGTGCCCGTGGCCTATTTTTGTCACGGGGAGGGGGTGGGCAAATTCTCGGCCCATTCCGAGGAAGGCGGACGAAGTTCGCAAGCACCACGCCCCAAGGCCCTAGCCCACCCCCTTTTTGGGCATTTTTCCGCAGGATGAACTTGGCGCCAAGGGGTTCGGCTGCTCTTTTTTGGGCGCGGCTATGCCCGTGGCCTATTTTTTCCGGGGGGAGGGGTTGGGCAAAGTCTCGGCCCTTTCCGAGTCCCGCGGACGAAGTTCGCGAGCCCCACACCCAAAGGCTATAGCACACCCCTTTTTTGGCCATTTTTCCGCATGACGAACATGGCGCCAAGGGGTTCGGCTGCTCTTTTTTAGGCGTGGCCGATCCCGCGGCCTATTTTTGACATGGGGAGGGGGCGGGCCAAGTCTCGGCCCATTCTGAGGCCAGCCGACGAAGTTCACCAGCCCCACGCCCCAAGGCTATAGCCCACCCCCTTTTTGGGCATTTTTCCGCAGGACGATCTTGGCGCCAAGGGGTTCGGCTGCTCTTTTTTGGGCACGGCTGTGCCCACGGCCTATTTTTGTCGCAGCGAGGGGGTGGACAAAGTCACGGCCCATTCCGAGTCCGGCGGACGAACTTCGCCCGCCCCATGCCCGAGGCTATAGCCCACCCCCTTTTTGGGCATTTTTTCGCAGGACGAACTTGGCGCAAAGGGGTTCGGCTGCCCTTTTTTGGGCGCGGCTGTGCCCGTGGCCTATTTTTGTTGCGTGGAGGGGGTGGGCAAAGTCTCAGCACATTCCGAGTCCGGCGAACGAAGTTCGCCCGCCCCACGCCCCAAGGCTATAGCCCACCCCTTTTTTGGGTATTTTTCCGCAGGACGAACTTGGCGCCAAGGGGTTCGGCTGCTCTTTTTTGGGCGCGGCTGTGCCCGCGGCTATTTTTATCGTGGGGAGGGGGTGGGAAAAGTCTCGGCCCGTTCTGAGTACGGCGGACGAACTTAGGCTGCCCCACGCCCCAAGGCTATAGCACACCCCTTTTTGGGCATTTTTCCGCAGGACGAACTTAGCGCCAAGGCGTTCGGCTGCTCTTTTTTGGCCGCGGCTGTGCCCGCGGCCTATTTTTGGTGTGGGGAGGGGGTGTCCAAAGTCTCGGCCCATTCCGAGTCCGGCGGACGAATTTCGCCCGCCCCACGCCCGAGGCTATAGCCCACCCCCTTTTTGGGCATTTTTTCGCAGGACGAACTTGGCGCCAGGGGTTCGGCTGCTATTTTTTTGGCGCGGCAGTGCCCGCGGCCTATTTTTGTCGCGGGGAGGGGGTGGGAAAAGTCTCGGCCCATTCTGAGTCCGGTGGACGAAGTTCGCCCGCCCCACGCGCCAAGGCTATAGCCCACCCCCTTTTTGGGCATTTTTCCGCAGGACGAACTTGGCGCCAAGGGGTTCGGCAGCTCTTTTTTTGGCGCGGCAGTGCCCGCGGCCTATTTTTATCACGGGGAGGGGGTGGGAAAAGTCTCGGCCCATTCCGAGTCCGGTGGACGAAGTTCGCGTACCCCACGCACCAAGGCTATACCCACCTCCTTTTTGGGCATTTTTCCGCAGGACGAACTTGGCGCCAAGGGATTCGGCTGCTCCTTTTTGGGTGCAGCTGAGCCCGCGGCCTATTTTTGTCGCGGGGAGGGGGTGGGCAAAGTCTCGGCCCATTCCCAGTCTGGCGGACGAAGTTCGCCAGCCCGACGCCCCAAGGCTATAGCACACCCCTTTTTTGGGCATTTTTCCGCAGGACGAACTTGGCGCCAAGGGGTTCGGCTGCTCTTTTTTGGGCGCGGTTGTGCCCGCGGCTATTTTTATCGTGGGGGGGGGGGGGAAAAGTCTCGGCCCGTTCTGACTACGGCGGACGAACTTAGGCTGTCCCACCCCCCAAGGCTATAGCACACCCCTTTTTGGGCATTTTTCCGCAGGACGAACTTGTCGCCAAGGGGTTCGGCTGCTCTTTTTTGGCCGCGGCTGTGTCCGCGGCCTATTTTTGGTGCGGGGAGGGGGTGGCCAAAGTCTCGGCCCATTCCGAGTCCGGCGGACGAATTTCGCCCGCCCCACGCCCGAGGCTATAGCCCACCCCCTTTTTGGGCATTTTTTCGCAGGACGAACTTGGCGCCAAGGGGTTCGGCTGCTCTTTTTTTGGCGCGGCAGTGCCCGAGGCCTATTTTTGTCGCGGGGAGGGGGTGGGAAAAGTCTCGGCCCATTCCGAGTCCGGCGGACGAAGTGCGCCCGCCCCACGCGCCAAGGTTATAGCCCACCTCCTTTTTGGGCATTTTTCCGCAGGACGAACTTGGCGCCAAGGGGTTCGGCAGCTCTTTTTTTGGCGCGGCAGTGGACGCGGCCTATTTTTGTCACGGGGAGGGGGTGGGAAAAGTCTCGGCCCATTCCGAGTCCGGTGGACGAAGTTCGCCTACCCCACGCCCCAAGGCTATAGCCCACCTCCTTTTTGGGCATTTTTCCGCAGGACGAACTTGGCGCCAAGGGATTCAGCTGCTCCTTTTTGGACGCAGCTGTGCCCGCGGCCTATTTTTGTCACGGGGAGGGGGTGGGCAAAGTCTCGGCCCATTCCCAGTCTGGCGGACGAAGTTCGCCAGCCCGACGCCCCAAGGCTATAGCACACCCCTTTTTTGGGCATTTTTCGGCAGGACGAACTGCGCCAAGGGGTTCGGCTGCGCTTTTTTGGCCGCGGCTGTGTCCGCGGCCTATTTTTCTCACGGGGAGGGGCTGTGCAAAATCTCGGCCCATTCCGAGTCCGGTGGACGAAGTTCGCCAGCCCCACGCCCCAAGGCTATAGCCCACCCACTTTTTGGGCATTTTTCCACAGGACGAACTTGGTGCCAAGTGGTTCAGCTGCTCTTTTTTGGGCGCGGCTCTGTCCGCGGCCTATTTTTGTTGCGGAGAGGGTGTGGGCAAAGTCTCGGCCCATTCCGAATCCGGCGGACGAAGTTCGCCAGCCCCACGCCCCAAGGCTATAGCACACCCCTTTTTTGGGCATTTTTCCGCAGGACAAACTTCGCGCCAAGGGGTTCGGCTACTCTTTTTTGGGCGCGGCTGCGCCCGCGGCCTATCTTTGTCGCGGGGAGGGGGTGGGAAATGTCTCGGCCCATTCCGAGTCCGGTGGACGAAGTTCGCCAGCCCCACGCCCCAAGGCTATAGCCCACCCACTTTTTGGGCATTTTTCCACAGGACGAACTTGGTGCCAAGTGGTTCAGCTGCTCTTTTTTGGGCGCGGCTCTGCCCGCGGCCTATTTTTGTTGCGGAGAGGGTGTGGGCAAAGTCTCGGCCCATTCCGGTGAAGGCGGACGAAGTTCGCGAGCCCCACGCCTCAAGGCTATAGCCCACCGCTTTTTTGGGCATTTTTCCGCAGGACGAACTTGGCGCCAAGGGCTTCGGCTGCTCTTTTTTGGGAGCGGCTGTGCCCGCGGCCAATTTTTGTCGTGGGGAGGGGGTGGCCAAAGTCTCGGCCCATTCCGAGTAAGGCGGACGAAGGTCGCCGGCCCCACGCCCAAAGGCTGTAGCACACCCCTTTTTTGAGCATTTTTCCGCAGGACGAACTTCGCGCCAAGGGGTTCAGCTGCGCTTTTTATGCCGCGGCTGTGTGCGCGGCCTATTTTTCTCACGGGGAGGGGGTGTACAAAGTCTCGGCCCATTCCGATTCCGGCGGACGAAGTTCGCCAGCCCCACGCCCCAAGGCTATAGCACACCCCTTTTTTGGGCATTTTTCCGCAGGACAAACTTCGCGCCAAGGGGTTCTGCTGCTCTTTTTTGGACGCGGCTGTGCCCACGGCCTATTTTTGTCGCGGGGAGGCGGTGGGCAAAGTCTCGGCCCATTCCGAGTCCGGCGGACGAAGTTCGCCCGCCTCACGCCCCAAGGCTATTGCACACCCATTTTTTTGGGCATTTTTCCGCAGGACGAACTTCGCGCCAAGGGGTTCGGCTGCTCTTTTTTGGCCGCAGCTGTATCCGCGGCCTATTTTTCTCACGGGGAGGGGGTGTGCAAAGTCTCGGCCCATTCCGAATCCGGCGGACGAAGTTCGCCAGCCCCACGCCCCAAGGCTATAGCACACCCCTTTTTTGGGCATTTTTCCGCAGGACGAACTTCGCGCCAAGGGGTTCGGCTGCTCTTTTTTGGCCGCAGCTGTATCCGCGGCCTATTTTTCTCACGGGGAGGGGGTGTGCAAAGTCTCGGCCCATTCCGAATCCGGCGGACGAAGTTCGCCAGCCCCACGCCCCAAGGCTATAGCACACCCCTTTTTTGGGCATTTTTCCGCAGGACAAACTTCGCGCCAAGGGGTTCGGCTACTCTTTTTTGGGCGCGGCTGTGCCCGCGGCATATCTTTGTCGCGGGGAGGGGGTGGGCAAAGTCTCGGCCAATTCCGAGTCCGGCGGACGTAGTGCTCCAGCCCCACGCCCCAAGGCTATTGCACACCCCTTTTTTGGGCATTTTTCCGCAGGACGAACTTCGCGCCAAGGGGTTCGGCAGCGCTTTTTTGGCCGCGGCTGTGTCCGTGGCCTATTTTTCTCACGGGGAGGGGGTGTGCAAAGTCTCGGCCCATTCCGAATCCGGCGGACGAAGTTCGCCAGCCCCACGCCCCAAGGCTATAGCACACCCCTTTTTTGGGCATTTTTCCGCAGGACAAACTTCGCGCCAAGGGGTTCGGCTGCTCTTTTTTGGGCGCGGCTGTGCCCGCGGCCTATTTTTGTCGTGGGGAGGCGGTGGGCAAAGTCTCGGCCCATTCCGAGTCCGGCGGACGAAGTTCGCCAGCCCCACGCCCCAAGGCTATAGCCCACCCCTTTTTTGGGCATTTTTCCGCAGGACGAACTTGGGGCCAAGGGATTCGGCTGCCCTTTTTTGGGCGCGGCTGTGCCCGCGGCCTATTTTTGTTGTGGGGAGGGCGTGACCGAAGTCTTGGCCCATTCCGGGGAAGGCGGACGATGTTCGCCGGCCCCACGCCCAAAGGCTATAGCACACCCCATTTTTGGATATTTATCCGCAGGACGAACTTGGCGCCAAGGGGTTCGGCTGCTCTTTTTTGGGCGCGGCTGTGCCCTCGGCATATTTTTGTCGCGGGGAGGGGCTGGGCAAAGTCTCGGCCCATTCCGAGTAAGGCGGACGAAGTTCGCCCGCCCCACGCCCAAAGGCTGTAGCACACCCCTTTTTTGAGCATTTTTCCGCAGGACGAACTTCGCGCCAAGTGGTTCGGCTGCGCTTTTTTGGCCGCGGCTGTGTCCGCGGCCTATTTTTCTCACGGGGAGGGGGTGTGCAAAGTCTCGGTCCATTCCGAATCCGGCGGACGAAGTTCGCCAGCCCCACGCCCCAAGGCTATAGCACACCCCTTTTTTGGGCATTTTTCCGCAGGACAAACTTCGCGCCAAGGGGTTCAGCTACTCTTTTTTGGGTGCGGCTGTGGCCGCGGCCTATTTTTGTCGCGGGGAGACGGTGGGCAAAGTCTCAGCCCATTCCGAGTCCGGCGGACAAAGTTCGCCCGCCCCACGCTCCAAGGCTATAGCCCACCCCTTTTTTGGGCATTTTTCCGCAGGACAAACTTCGCGCCAAGGGGTTCGGCTGCTCTTTTTGGGACGCGGCTGTGCCCGCGGCCTATTTTTGTCACGGGGAGGCGGTGGGCAAAGTCTTGCCCATTCCGAGTCCGGCGGACGAAGTTCGCCAGCCGCACGCCCCAAGGCTATTGCACACCCCTTTTTTTGGGCATTTTTCCGCAGGACGAACTTCCCGCCAAGGGGTTCGGCTGCTCTTTTTTGGCCGCAGCTGTATATGCGGCCTATTTTTCTCACGGGGAGGGGGTGTGCAAAGTCTCGGCCAATTCCGAATCCGGCGGACGAAGTTCGCCTGCCCCACGCCCCAAGGCTATAGCACACCCCTTTTTTGGGCATTTTTCCACAGGACAAACTTCGCGCCAAGGGGTTCGGCTACTCTTTTTTGGGCGCGGCTGTGCCCGCGGCCTATTTTTGTCGCGGGGAGGCGGTGGGCAAAGTCTCAGCCCATTCCGAGTCCGGCGGACGAAGTTCGCCCGCCCCACGCTCCAAGGCTATAGCCCACCCCTTTTTTGGGCATTTTTCCGCAGGACGAACTTGGCGCCAAGGGATTCGGCTGCCCTTTTTTGGGCGCGGCTGTGCCCGCGGCCTATTTTTGTCGCGGGGAGGGCGTGACCGAAGTCTTGGCCCATTCCGGGGAAGGCGGACAAAGTTCGCCGGCCGCACGCCCAAAGGCTATAGCACACTCCATTTTTGGATATTTATCCGCAGGACGAACTTGGCGCCAAGGGGTTTGGGTGCTCTTTTTTGGGAGCAGCTGTGCCCGGGGACTATTTTTGTCATGGGGAGGGGGTCGCCAAAGTCTCGGCCCATTCCACGGAAGGCAGACGTAGTTCACCGGCCCCACGCCCGATGGCTATAGCACACCACTTTTTTGGACATTTTTCCGCAGGACGAACTTCGCGCCAAGTGGTTCGGCTGCGCTTTTTTGGCCGCGGCTGTGTCCGCGGCCTATTTTTCTCACGGGGAGGGGGTGTGCAAAGTCTCGGCCAATTCCGAATCCGGCGGACGAAGTTCGCCAGCCCCACACCCCAAGGCTATTGCACACCCCTTTTTTGGGCATTTTTCCGCAGGACGAATTGCGCCAAGGGGTTCGGCTGCGCTTTTTTGGCCGCGGCTGTGTCCGCGGCATATTTTTCTCACGGGGAGGGGGTGTACAAAGTCTCGGCCCATTCCGAATCCGGCGGACGAAGTTCGCCAGCCCCACGCCCCAAGGCTATAGCACACCCCTTTTTTGGGCATTTTTCCGCAGGACGAACTTGGCGCCAAGGGGTTCGGCTGCTCTTTTTTGGGCGCGGCTGTGCCCTAGGCCTATTTTTGTCGCGGGGAGGGGGTGGGAAATGTCTCGGCCCATTCCGAGTCCGGTGGACGGAGTTCGCCAGCCCCACGCCCCAAGGCTACAGCCCACCCACTTTTTGGGCATTTTTCCGCAGGACGAACTTCGCGCCAAGGGGTTCGGCTGCGCTTTTTTGGCCGCGGCTGTGTCCGCGGCCTATTTTTCTCACGGGGAGGGGGTGTGCAAAGTCTCGGGCCATTCCGAATCCGGCGGACGAAGTTCGCCAGCCCCACGCCCCAAGGCTATAGCCCACCCCTTTTTTGGGCATTTTTCCGCAGGACGAACTTGGCGCCAAGTGGTTCAGCTGCTCTTTTTTGGGCGTGGCTCTGCCCGCGGCCTATGTTTGTCGCGGAGAGGGTGTGGGCAAAGTCTCGGCCCATTCCGATGAAGGCGGACGAAGTTCGCCAGCCCCACGCCTCAAGGCTATAGCCCACCGCTTTTTTGGGCATTTTTCCGCAGGACGAACCTGGCGCCAAGGGCTTCGGCTGCTCTTTTTTGGGAGCGGCTGTGCCCGCGGCCGATTATTGTCGTGGGGAGGGGTTGGCCAAAGTCTCGGCCACTTCTGAGTAAGGCGGACGAAGTTCGCCCGCCCCACGCCCAAAGGTTGTTGCACACCCCTTTTTCGGGCATTTTTCCGCTGGACGAACTTGGTGCCAAGGGGTTCGGCTGCTCTTTTTTGGGCGCGGCTGTGCCCGCGGCCTATCTTTGTCGCGGGGAGGCGGTGGGCAAAGTCTCGGCCCATTCCGAGTTCGGCGGACGAAGTTCGCCAGCCCCACGCCCCGAGGCTATTGCACACCCCTTTTTTGGGCCTTTTTCCGCATGACGAACTACGCCAAGGGGTTCGGCTGCCCTTTTTTGGCCGCGGCTGTGTCCGCGGCCTATTTTTCTCACGGGGAGGGGGTGTGCAAAGTCTCGGCCCATTCCGAATCCGGCGGACGAAGTTCGCCAGCCCCACGCCCCAAGGCTATAGCACACCCCTTTTTTGGGCATTTTTCCGCAGGACAAACTTGGTGCCAAGGGGTTCGGCTGCTCTTTTTTGGGCGCGGCTGTGCCCGCGGCCTATTTTTGTTGCAGGGAGGCGGTGGGCAAAGTCTCGGCCCATTCCGAGTCCGGCGGACGAAGTTCGGCAGCCCCACGCCCCAAGGCTATAGCCCACCCCTTTTTTGGGCATTTTTCCGCAGGACCAACTTGGCGCCAAGGGATTCGGCTGCCCTTTTTTGGGCGCGGCTGTGCCCGCGGCCTATTTTTGTCGTGGGGAGGGTGTGACCGAAGTCTTGGCCCATTCTGGGGAAGGCGGACGAAGTTCGCCGGCCCCACGCCCAAAGGCTATAGCACACCCCATTTTTGGATATTTATCCGCAGGACGAACTTGGCGCCAAGGGGTTCGGCTGCTCTTTTTTGGGCGCGACTGTGCCCTCGGCCTATTTTTGTCGCGGGGAGGGGGTGGGAAATGTCTCGGCCCATTCCGAGTCCGGTGGACGGAGTTCGCCAGCGCCACGCCCCAAGGCTATAGCCCACCCACTTTTTGGGCATTTTTCCGCACGACGAACTTTGCGCCAAGTGGTTCAGCTGCTCTTTTTTGGGCGTGGCTCTGCCCGCGGCCTATTTTTGTCGCCGAGGGGGTGTGGGCAAACTCTTGGCCCATTCCGATGAAGGCGGACGAAGTTCGCCAGCCCCACGCCTCAAGGCTATAGCCCACCGCTTTTTTGGGCATTTTTCCGTAGGACGAACTTGGCGCCAAGGGCTTCGGCTGCTCTTTTTTGGGAGCGGCTGTGCCCGCGGCCGATTTTTGTCGTGGGGAGGGGTTGGGCAAAGTCTCGGCCCATTCCGAGTAAGGCGGACGAAGTTCGCCCGCCCCACGCCCAAAGGCTGTAGCACACCCCTTTTTTGAGCATTTTTCCGCAGGACGAACTTCGCGCCAAGGGGTTCGGCTGCGCTTTTTTGGCCGCGGCTATGTCCGCGGCCTATTTTTCTCATGGGGAGGGGGTGTACAAAGTCTCGGCCCATTCCGAATCCGGCGGACGAAGTTCGCCAGCCCCACGCCCCAAGGCTATAGCACACCCCTTTTTTGGGCATTTTTCCGCAGGACGAACTTGGGGCCAAGGGGTTCGGCTGCTCTTTTTTGGGCGCGGCTGTGCCCTCGGCCTATTTTTGTCGCGGGGAGGGGGTGGGAAATGTCTCGGTCCATTCCGAGTCCGGTGGACGGAGTTCGCCAGCCCCACGCCCCAAGGCTATTGCACACCCCTTTTTTTGGGCATTTTTCCGCAGGACGAACTTCGCGCCAAGGGGTTCGGCTGCTCTTTTTTGACGGCAGCTGTATCCGCGGCCTATTTTTCTCACGGGGAGTGGGTGTGCAAAGTCTCGGCCCATTCCGAATCCGGCGGACGAAGTTCGCCAGCCCCACGCCCCAAGGCTATAGCACACCCCTTTTTTGGGCATTTTTCCGCAGGACAAACTTCGCGCCAACGGGTTCGGCTACTCTTTTTTGGGCGCGGCTGTTCCCGCGGCCTATTTTTGTCGCGGGGAGGCGGTGGGCAAAGTCTTAGCCCATTCCGAGTCTGGCGGACGAACTTCGCCCGCCCCACGCTCCAAGGCTTTAGCCCACCCCTTTTTTGGGCATTTTTCCGCAGGACGAACTTGGCGCCAAGGGATTCGGCTGCCCTTTTTTGGGCGCGGCTGTGCCCGCGGCCTATTTTTGTCGCGGGGAGGGTGTGACCGAAGTCTTGGCCCAAAGGCTGTAGCACACCCCATTTTTGGATATTTATCCGCAGGACGAACTTGGCGCCAAGGGGTTTGGGTGCTCTTTTTTGGGCGCGGCTGTGCCCGCAGCCTATTTTTGTCACGGGGAGGGGGTTGCCAAAGTCTCGGCCCATTCCACGGAAGGCGGACGTAGTTCGCCGGCCCCACGCCCGAAGGCAATAGCACACCACTTTTTTGGGCATTTTTCCGCAGCACGAACTTGGCACCAAGGGGTTCGGCTGCTGTTTTTTGGACGCTGCTGTGCCCACGGCCTATTTTTGTCACGGGGAGGGGGTGGGCAAAGTCTCGGCCCATTCCGAGTCCGGCGGACGAAGTTCGCCAGCCCCACGCCCCAAGGCTATAGCACACCCCTTTTTCGGGCATTTTTCCTCTGGACGAACTTGGTGCCAAGGGGTTCGGCTGCTCTTTTTTGGGCGCGGCTGTGCCCGCGGCCTATCTTTGTCGCGGGGAGGGGGTGGGCAAAGTCTCGGCCCATTCCGACTCCGGCGGACGAAGTTCGCCAGCCCCACGCCCCAAGGCTATTGCACACCCCTTTTTTGGGCATTTTTCCGCAGTACGAAGTTCGCGCCAAGGGGTTCGGCTGCGCTTTTTTGGCCGCGGCTGTGTCCGCGGCCTATTTTTCTCACGGGGAGGGGGTGTGCAAAGTCTCGGCCCATTCCGAATCCGGCGGACGAAGTTCACCAGCCCCACGCCCCAAGGCTATAGCACACCCCTTTTTTGGGCATTTTTCCGCAGGACAAACTTCGCGCCAAGGGGTTTGGCTGCTCTTTTTTGGGCGCGGCTGTGCCCTCGGCCTATTTTTGTCGCGGGGAGGGGGTGGGAAATGTCTCGGCCCATTCCGAGTCCGGTGGACGGAGTTCGCCAGCCCCACGCCCCAAGGCTATAGCCCACCCACTTTTTGGGCATTTTTCCGCAGGACAAACTTCGCGCCAAGGGGTTCGGCTGCTCTTTTTTGGCCGCGGCTGTGTCCGCGGCCTATTTTTCTCACGGGGAGGGGGTGTGCAAAGTCTCGGCCCATACCGAATCCGGCGGACGAAGTTCGCCAGCCCCACGCCCCAAGGCTATAGCACACCCCTTTTTTGGGCATTTTTCCGCAGGACAAACTTCGCGCCAAGGGGTTCGGCTGCTCTTTTTTGGGCGCGGCTGTGCCCTCGGCCTATTTTTGTCGCGGGGAGGGGGTGGGAAATGTCTCGGCCCATTCCGAGTCCGGTGGACGGAGTTCGCCAGCCCCACGCCCCAAGGCTATAGCCCACCCACTTTTTGGGCATTTTTCCGCAGGACAAACTTCGCGCCAAGGGGTTCGGCTGCTCTTTTTTGGACGCGGCTGTGCCCGCGGCCTATTTTTGTCACGGGGAGGCGGTGGGCAAAGTCTCGGCCCATTCCGAGTCCGGCGGACGAAGTTCGCCAGCCCCACGCCCCAAGGCTATTGCACACCCCTTTTTTTGGGCATTTTTCCGCAGGACGAACTTCGCGCCAAGGGGTTCGGCTGCTCTTTTTTGACGGCAGCTGTATCCGCGGCCTATTTTTCTCACGGGGAGGGGGTGTGCAAAGTCTCGGCCCATTCCGAATCCGGCGGACGAAGTTCGCCTGCCCCACGCCCCAAGGCTATAGCACACCCCTTTTTTGGGCATTTTTCCGCTGGACAAACTTCGCGCCAAGGGGTTCGGCTACTCTTTTTTGGGCGCGGCTGTTCCCGCGGCCTATTTTTGTCGCGGGGAGGCGGTGGGCAAAGTCTCAGCCCATTCCGAGTCCGGCGGACGAACTTCGCCCGCCCCACGCTCCAAGGCTATAGCCCACCCCTTTTTTGGGCATTTTTCCGCAGGACGAACTTGGCGCCAAGGGATTCGGCTGCCCTTTTTTGGGCCCGGCTGTGCCCGCGGCCTATTTTTGTCGTGGGGAGGCCGTGATCGAAGTCTTGGCCCATTCTGGCGAAGGCGGACGAAGTTCGCCGGCCGCACGCCCAAAGGCTATAGCACACCCCATTTTTGGATATTTATCCGCAGGACGAACTTGGCGCCAAGGGGTTTGGGTGCTCTTTTTTGGGCGCGGCTGTGCCCGCGGCCTATTTTTGTCACGGGGAGGGGGTTGCCAAAGTCTCGGCCCATTCCACGGAAGGCGGACGTAGTTCGCCGGCCCCACGCCCGAAGGCTATAGCACACCACTTTTTTGGGCATTTTTCCGCAGCACGAACTTGGCGCCAAGGGGTTCGGCTGCTGTTTTTTGGACGCTGCTGTGCCCACGGCCTATTTTTGTCACGGGGAGAGGGTGGGCAAAGTCTCGGCCCATTCCGAGTCCGGCGGACGAAGTTCGCCCGCCCCACGCCCCAAGGCTATAGCACACCCCTTTTTCGGGCATTTTTCCGCTGGACGAACTTGGTGCCAAGGGGTTCGGCTGCTCTTTTTTGGGCGCGGCTGTGCCCGCGGCCTATCTTTGTCGTGGGGAGGGGGTGGGCAAAGTCTCGACCCATTCCGAGTCCGGCGGACGAAGTTCGCCAGCCCCACGCCCCAAGGGTATTGCACACCCCTTTTTTGGGCATTTTTCCGCAGGACGAACTTGGCGCCAAGGGATTCGGCTGCCCTTTTTTGGGCGCGGCTGTGCCCGCGGCCTATTTTTGTCGTGGGGAGGGCGTGACCGAAGTCTTGGCCCATTCTGGCGAAGGCGGACGAAGTTCGCCGGCTGCACGCCCAAAGGCTATAGCACACCCCATTTTTGGATATTTATCCGCAGGACGAACTTGGCGCCAAGGGGTTTGGGTGCTCTTTTTTGGGCGCGGCTGTGCCCGTGGCCTATTTTTGTCACGGGGAGGGGGTTGCCAAAGTCTCGGCCCATTCCACGGAAGGCGGACGTAGTTCGCCGGCCCCACGCCCGAAGGCTATAGCACACCACTTTTTTGGGCATTTTTCCGCAGCACGAACTTGGCGCCAAGGGGTTCGGCTGCTGTTTTCTGGACGCTGCTGTGCCCACGGCCTACTTTTGTCACGGGGAGGGGGTGGGCAAAGTCTCGGCCCATTCCGAGTCCGGCGGACGAAGTTCGCCAGCCCCATGCCCCAAGGCTATAGCACACCCCTTTTTCGGGCATTTTTCCGCTGGACGAACTTGGTGCCAAGGGGTTCGGCTGCTCTTTTTTGGGCGCGGCTGTGCCCGCGGCCTATCTTTGTCGCGGGGAGGGGGTGGGCAAAGTCTCGGCCCATTCCGAGTCCGGCGGACGAAGTTCGCCAGCCCCACGCCCCAAGGCTATTGCACACCCCTTTTTTGGGCATTTTTCCGCAGTACGAACTTCGCGCCAAGGGGTTCAGCAGCGCTTTTTTGGCCGCGGCTGTGTCCGCGGCTTATTTTTCTCACGGGGAGGGGGTGTGCAAAGTCTCGGCCCATTCCGAATCCGGCGGACGAAGTTCGCCAGCCCCACGCCCCAAGGCTATAGCACACCCCTTTTTTGGGCATTTTTCCGCAGGACAAACTTCGCGCCAAGGGGTTCGGCTGCTCTTTTTTGGGTGCGGCTGTGTCCGCGGCCTATTTTTGTCGTGGGGAGGCGGTGGGCAAAGTCTCGGCCCATTCCGAGTCCGGCGGACGTAGTTCGCCAGCCCCACGCCCCAAGGCTATAGCCCACCCCTTTTTTGGGCATTTTTCCGCAGGACGAACTTGGCGCCAAGGGATTCGGCTGCCCTTTTTTGGGCGCGGCTGTGCCCACGGCCTATTATTGTCATGGGGAGGGCGTGACCGAAGTCTTGGCCCATTCCGGTGAAGGCGGACGAAGTTCGCCGGCCCCACGCCCAAAGGTTATAGCACACCCCTTTTTTGGATATTTATCCGCAGGACGAACTCGGTGCCAAGGGGTTCGGCTGCTCTTTTTTGGGCGCGGCTGTGCCCTCGGCATATTTTTGTCGCGGGGAGGGGGTGGGTAATGTCTCGGCCCATTCCGAGTCCGGTGGACGGAGTTCGCCACCCCCACGCCCCAAGGCTATAGCCCACCCACTTTTTGGGCATTTTTACGCAGGACGAACTTGGCGCCAAGTGGTTCAGCTGCTCTTTTTTGGGCGCGGCTCTGTCCGCGGCCTATTTTTATCGCGGAGAGGGTGTGGGCAAAGTCTCGGCCCATTCCGATGAAGGCGGACGAAGGTCGCCAGCCCCACGCCTCATGGCTATAGCCCACCGCTTTTTTGGGCATTTTTCAGCAGGACGAACTTGGCGCCAAGGGGTTCGGCTGCACTTTTTTGGGTACGGCTGTGCCCGCGGCCTATTTTTGGTGTGGGGAGGGGGTGGGCAAAGTCTCGGCCCATTCCGAAGAAGACGGATGAACTTTCCCGGCCCCACGCCCAAAGGCTATAGCACACCCCTTTTTTGGGCATTTTTCCGCAAGACGAACTTGGCGCCAAGGGGTTTAGCTGCTCTTTTTTGGGCGCAGCAGTGCACGCGGCCTATTTTATTCGCGGGGAGGGGGTGGGCAAAGTCTCGGCCCATTCCGAGTCCGGGCGGACGGAGTTCGCCAGCCCCACACCCCAAGGCTATAGACCACCCCTTTTTTGGGCATTTTTCCGCCGGACGAACTTGGCGCCAATGGGTTCGGCTGCTCTTTTTTGGGCGCGGCAGTGCCCGTAGCCTATTTTTATCATGGGGAGGGGGTGGGCAAAGTCTCGGCGCATTCCGAGTCCGGCGGACGAAGTTCGCCAGCCCCACGCCCCAAGGCTATATCACACCCCTTTTTTGGGCATTTTTCCGCAGGACGAACTTGGCGCCAAGGGGTTCGGCTGCTCTTTTTTGGGCGTGGCTGTGCCCGCGGCCGATTTTTGTCGCGGGGAGGGGGTGGGAAAACACTCGGCCCATTCCGAGTCCGGCAGAAGAACTTCGGCAGCCGCACGCCCCAAGGCTATAGCCGACCCCTTTTTTGGGCATTTTTCCGCAGGACGATCTTGGCGCCAAGGGGTTCGGCTGCTCTTTTTTGGGCGCGGCTGGGCCCGCGGCCTATTTTTTTCGTGGGGAGGGGGTGGGAAAAGTCTCGGCCCATTCCGATTCCGGCGGATGAGCTTCGGCAGCCCCACCCCCCAAGGCTATAGCACACCCCTTTTTTGGGCATTTTTCCGCAGGACGAACTTGATTCCAAGGGGTTCGCCTGCTCTTTTTTGGGCGCGGCTGTGCCCGCGGCCTATTTTTTGGCGTGGGTAGGGGGTGGGCAAAATCGCGGCCCATTCCTAGGTAGGCGGATGAACTTTGCCGGCCCCACGCCCAAAGGCTATAGCACACCCCTTTTTTGGGCATTTTTCCGCAGGACGAACATGGTGCCAAGGGGTTCGGCTGCTCTTTTTTGGGCGTGGTTGTGCCCGCGGCCTATTTTTGTCATGGGGAGGGGGTGGCCAAAGTCTCGGCCCATTCCGAGGTAGGCGGACGAAGTGGGCCAGCCCCACGCCCCAAGGCTATAGCACACCCCTTTTTTGGGCATTTTTCCGCAGGACGAACTTGGCGCCACAGGGTTCGGCTGCTCTTTTTTGGGCGCGGCTGTGCCCGCGGCCGATTTTTGTCACGTGGAGGGGGTGGGAGAAAACTCGGCCCATTCCGAGTCCGGCGGACGAACTTCGGCAGCCGCACGCCCCAAGGCGATAGCCCACCCCTTTTTTGGGCATTTTTCCGCAGGACGAACTTGGTGCCAAGGGGTTCGGCTGCTCTTTTTTGGGCGTGACAGTGCCCGCGGCCTATTTTTTTCGCAGGGAGGGGGTGGACAAAGTCTCGGCGCATTCCGAGTCCGGCGGATGAAGTTCGCCAGCCCCACGCCCCAAGGCTATAGCACACCCCTTTTTTGGGCAGTTTTCCGCAGGACGAACTTGACGCCAAGGGGTTCGCCTGCTCTTTTTTGGGCGCGGCTCTGCCCGCGGCCTATTTTTGGCACTGGTAGGGAGTGGGCAAAATCGCAGCCCATTCCGAGGAAGGCGGATGAACTTTGCCAGCCCCACGCCCAAAGGCTATAGCACACCCCTTTGTTGGGCATTTTTCCGCAGGACGAACATTGCGCCCAGGGGTTCGACTGCTCTTTTGTGGGCGCGGCTGTGCCCGCGGCCTATTTTTGGCACGGGGAGGGGGTGGGCAAAATCGCGGCCCATTCCAGAAGGGGCATGAACTTTGCCGGCCCCACGCCCCAAGGCTATAGACCACCCATTTTTTGGGCATTTTTCCGCCGGATGAACTTGGCGCCAAGGGGTTCGGCTGCTCTTTTTTGGGCGCGACAGTGCCCGCGGCCTATTTTTGTCGTAGGGAGGGGGTGGACAAAGTCTCGGCGCATTCCGAGTCCGGCGGACGAAGTTCGCCAGCCCCACGCCCCAAGGCTATAGCACACCCCTTTTTTGGTCATTTTTCCGCCGGACGAACTTGGCGCCAAGGGGTTCGGCTGCTCTTTTTTGGGCGCGACAGTGCCCGCGGCCTATTTTTGTCGTAGGGAGGGGGTGGACAAAGTCTCGGCGCATTCCGAGTCCGGCGGACGAAGTTCGCCAGCCCCACGCCCCAAGGCTATAGCACACCCCTTTTTTGGGCATTTTTCCGCAGGACGAACTTGGCGCCAAGGGGTTCGGCTGCTCTTTTTTGGGTGCGGCTGTGCCCACGGCCGATTTTTATCGCAGGGAGGGGGTGGGAAAAAACTCGGCCCATTCCGAGTCCGGCGGACGAACTTCGGCAGCCGCACGCCCCAAGGCTATAGCCCTCCCCTTTTTTGGGCATTTTTCCGCAGGACGAACCTGGCGCCAAGGGGTTCGGCTGCTCTTTTTTGGGCGCGGCTGTGCCTGGGGCCTATTTTATTCGCGGGGAGGGGGTGGGCAAAGTCTCGGCCCATTCCGAGTCCGGGCGGACGAAGTTCGCCAGCCCCACGCCCCAAGGCTATAGACCACCCCTTTTTTGGGCATTTTTCCGCCGGACGAACTTGGCGCCAAGGGGTTCGGCTGCTCTTTTTTGGGCGCGACAGTGCCCGCGGCCTATTTTTGTCGTAGGGAGGGGGTGGCCAAAGTCTCGGCCCATTCCGAGGAAGGCGGACAATGTTCGCTGGCCCCACACCCAAAGGCTATAGCACACCCCTTTTTTGGGCGTTTTTCCGCAGGACGAAGTTGGCGCCAAGGGGTTCGGCTGCTCATTTTTTGGCGCGGCGGTGCCCCCGGCCTATTTTTGTCGCGGGGAGGGGGTGGTCAAAGTCTCGGCCGATTCCGAGGAAGGCGGATGAACTTTGCCGGCCCCACGCCCAAGGGCTATAGCTCACCCCTTTTTTGGGCATTTTTCCCCAGGATGAACTTGGCGCCACGGGGTTCGGCTGCTCTTTTTTGGGAGCGGCTGTGCCCACGGCCGATTTTTATCGCAGGAAGGGGGTGGGAAAAAACTCGGCCCATTCCGAGTCCGGCGGTCGAACTTCGGCAGCCGCACGCCCCAAGGCTATAGCCCTCCCCTTTTTTGGGCATTTTTCCGCAGGACGAACCTGGCGCCAAGGGGTTCGGCTGCTCTTTTTTGGGCGCGGCTGTGCCCGGGGCCTATTTTATTCGCGGGGAGGGGGTGGGCAAAGTCTCGGCCCATTCCGAGTCCGGGCGGACGAAGTTCGCCAGCCCCACGCCCCAAGGCTATAGACCACCCCTTTTTTGGGCATTTTTCCGCCGGACGAACTTGGCGCCAAGGGGTTCGGCTGCTCTTTTTTGGGCGCGACAGTGCCCGCGGCCTATTTTTGTCGTAGGGAGGGGTGGCCAAAGTCTCGGCCCATTCCGAGGAAGGCGGACAATGTTCTCTGGCCCCACACCCAAAGGCTATAGCACACCCCTTTTTTGGGCGATTTTCCGCAGGACGAAGTTGGCGCCAAGGGGTTCGGCTGCTCATTTTTTGGCGCGGCTGTGCCCCCGGCCTATTTTTGTTGCGGGGAGGGGGTGGTCAAAGTCTCGGCCGATTCCGAGGAAGGCGGATGAACTTTGCCGGCCCCACGCCCAAAGGCTATAGCTCACCCCTTTTTTGGGCATTTTTCCGCAGGACGAACTTGGCGCCAAGGGGTTCGGGTGCTCTTTTTTGGGCGCGGCTGTGACCGTGGCCTATTTTTGTCGCGGGGAGGGGTTGGGGAAAGTCTCGGCCCATTCCGTGTCCGGCGGACGAAGTTCGCCAGCCCCTCGCCCCAAGGCTATAGCCCACCCCTTTTTTGGGCATTTTTCCGCAGGACGAACTTCGCGCCAAGGGGTTCGGCTGCTCTTTTTTGGGCGCGGCTGTGCCTGTGGCCTATTTTTGTCGTGGGGAGGGGGTGGTCAAAGTCTCGTCCCATTCCGAGTTCGGCGGACGAAGTTCACCCGCCCCACGCCCCAAGGCTATAGCCCACCTCTTTTTTGGGCATTTTTCCGCAGGACGAACTTGGCGCCAAGGGGTTCGGCTGCCCTTTTTTTGGCGCGGCTGTGCCCGTGTCCTATTTTTGTTGTGGGGAGGGGGTGGGAAAAGTGTCCGCCCATTCCGAGTCCGGCGGACGAAGTTCGCCAGCCCCACGCCCCAAGGCTTTAGCCCACCCTTTTTTTGGGAATTTTTCCGCAGCCGAACTTGGCGCCAAGGGGTTCGGCTGCACTTTTTTGGGCGCTGCTGTGAGCGCGGCCTATTTTTGTCGTGGGGAGGGGTTGGGGAAAGTCTCGGCCCATTCCGAGTCCGGCGGACGAAGTTCGCCAGCCCCACGCCCGAAGGGTATAGCCCATCCCTTTTTTGGGCATTTTTCCGCAGGACGAACTTGGCGCCAAGGGGTTCGGCTGCTCTTTTTTGGGCATGGCTGTGCCCGCGGCCTATGTTTGTCGCAGGGAGGGGGTGGGGAAAGTCTCGGCCCATTCCGAGTCCGGCGGACGAAGTTCGCCAGCCCCACGCCCGAAGGGTATAGCCCATCCCTTTTTTGGGCATTTTTCCGCAGGACGAACTTGGCGCCAAGGGGTTCGGCGGCTCTTTTTTGGGCATGGCTGTGCCCGCGGCCTATGTTTGTCGCAGGGAGGGGGTGGACAAAGCCTTGGCCCATTCCGAGTCCGGCGGACGAAGTTCGCCATCCCCACGCCCCAAGGCTATAGCCCACCCCTTTTTTGGGCATTTTTCCGCAGGACGAACTTGGCGCCAAGGGGTTCGGCTGCTCTTTTTGTGGCGCGGCTGTGCCCACAGACTATTTCTGTCACGGGGAGGGGGTGGGGAAAGTCTCGGCCCATTCCGAGTCCGGCGGACGAAATTCGCCAGCCCCACGCCCCAAGGCTACAGCCCACCCCTTTTTTTGGCATTTTTTCCGCAGGACGAACTTGGCGCCAAGGGGTTCGGATGCTCTTTTTTGGGCGCGGCTTTCCCCGCGCCCTATTTTTGTCACGGGGAGGGGGTGGTTAAAGTCTCGGCCCATTCTGAGTCCGGCGGACGAAGTTCGCCAGCCCCACACCCCAAGGCTATAGCCCACCCCTTTTTTGGGCATTTTTCCGCAGAACGAACTTGGCGCCAAGGGGTTCGGCTGCTCTTTTTTTGGCGCGGCTGTGCCCGCAGACTATTTCTGTCACGGGGAGGGGGTGGGGAAAGTCTCGGCCCATTCCGAGTCCGGCGGACGAAGTGCGCCAGCCCCACGTCCCAAGGCTATAGCCCACCCCTTTGTTGGGCATTTTTCCGCAGGACGAACTTGGCGCCAAGGGGTTCGGCTGCCCTTTTTTGGGTGAGGCTGTGCCCGTGTCCTATTTTTGTTGTGGGGAGGGGGTGGGAAAAGTCTCCGCCCATTACGAGTCCGGCGGACGAAGTTCGCCAGCCCCACGCCCCAAGGCTATAGCCCACCCTTTTTTTGGGAATTTTTCCGCAGCCGAACTTGGCGCCAAGGGGTTCGGCTGCTCTTTTTTGGGCGCGGCTGCGACCGCGGCCTATTTTTGTCGCGGGGAGGGGTTGGGGAAAGTCTTGGCCCATTCCGAGTCCGGCGGACGAAGTTCGCCAGCCCCACGCCCCAAGGCTACAGCCCACCCCTTTTTTGGGCATTTTTCCGCAGGACGAATTTGGCGCCAAGGGGTTCGGCTGCCCTTTTTTGGGCGTGGCTGTGCCCGCAGCCTATGTTTGCCACAGGGAGGGGGAGGACAAAGCCTCGGCCCATTTCGAGTCCGGCGGACGAAGTTCGCCATCCCCACGCCCCAAGGCTATAGCCCACCCCCTTTTTGGGCATTTTTCCGCAGGACGGACGTGGCGCTGAGGGGTTCGGCTGCTCTTTTTTGGACACGGCTGTGCCCGCGGCCTATTTTTGTCGTGGGGAGGGGTTGGTCAAAGTCTCAGCCCATTCCGAGTCCGGCGGACGAAGTTCGCCCGCCCCACGCCCCAAGGCTATAGCCCACCCCCTTTTTGGCATTTTTCTGCCGGACGAACTTGGCGCCAAGGGGTTCGGCTGCTCTCTATTTGGCCCGGCTGTCCGCATGGCCTATTTTTGTCGTGGGGAGGGGGTGGGGAAAGTCTCGGCCCATTCCGAGTCTGGCAAACGAAGTTCGCCAACCCCACGCCCCAAGACTATAGCCCACCCCTTTTTTGGGCATTTTTCCACAGGACGAACTTGGCGCCAAGGGGTTCGGCTGCGCGTTTTTGGGAGCGGCTGTGCCCACGGCCTATTTTTGTCGCGGGGAGGGGGTGGGAAAAGTCTCGGCCCATTCCCAGTGCGGCGGACGAAGATCGCCCGCCCCACGTCCCAAGGCTATAGCCCACCCCTTTTTTGGGCATATTTCCGCGGGACGAACTTCGCGCCAAGGGGTTCGGCTGCTCTTTTTTGGGCGCGGCTGTGCCTGTGGCCTATTTTTGTCGTGGGGAGGGGGTGGTCAAAGTCTCGTCCCATTCCGAGTTCGGCGGACGAAGTTCACCCGCCCCACGCCCCAAGGCTATAGCCCACCTCTTTTTTGGGCATTTTTCCGCAGGACGAACTTGGCGCCAAGGGGTTCGGCTGCCCTTTTTTTGGCGCGGCTGTGCCCGTGTCCTATTTTTGTTGTGGGGAGGGGGTGGGAAAAGTGTCCGCCCATTCCGAGTCCGGCGGACGAAGTTCGCCAGCCCCACGCCCCAAGGCTTTAGCCCACCCTTTTTTTGGGAATTTTTCCGCAGCCGAACTTGGCGCCAAGGGGTTCGGCTGCACTTTTTTGGGCGCTGCTGTGAGCGCGGCCTATTTTTGTCGTGGGGAGGGGTTGGGGAAAGTCTCGGCCCATTCCGAGTCCGGCGGACGAAGTTCGCCAGCCCCACGCCCGAAGGGTATAGCCCATCCCTTTTTTGGGCATTTTTCCGCAGGACGAACTTGGCGCCAAGGGGTTCGGCTGCTCTTTTTTGGGCATGGCTGTGCCCGCGGCCTATGTTTGTTGCAGGGAGGGGGTGGGGAAAGTCTCGGCCCATTCCGAGTCCGGCGGACGAAGTTCGCCAGCCCCACGCCCGAAGGGTATAGCCCATCCCTTTTTTGGGCATTTTTCCGCAGGACGAACTTGGCGCCAAGGGGTTCGGCGGCTCTTTTTTGGGCATGGCTGTGCCCGCGGCCTATGTTTGTCGCAGGGAGGGGGTGGACAAAGCCTTGGCCCATTCCGAGTCCGGCGGACGAAGTTCGCCAGCCCCACGCCCCAAGGCTATAGCATGCCCCCTTTTTGGGCATTTTTCCGCAGGACGAACTTGGCGCCAAGGGGTTCGGCTGCTCTTTTTTTGGCGCGGCTGTGCCCGCAGCATATTTTTGTCATGGGGAGGGGGTTGGAAAAGTCTCGGGCCATTCCGTGTCCGGCGGACAAAATTCGCCAGCGCCACGCCCCAAGACTATATCCCACCCCCTTTTTGGGCATTTTTCCGCCGGACGAACTTGGCGCCAAGGGGTTCGGCTGCTCTCTTTTGGGCCCGGCTGTGCCCGCGGCCTATTTTTGTCACGGGGAGGGGGTGGGAAAAGCTCGGCCCATTCCGAGTCCGGCGGACGAGGTTCGTCAGCCCCACGCCACAACGCTACAGCCCACCCCCTTTTTGGGCATTTTTCCGCAGGACGAACTTGGCGCCACGGGGTTCGGCTGCTCTTTTTTGGGCGCGGCTGTGTCCACAGCCTATTTTTGCCACGGGGAGGGGTTGGGCAAAGTCTCGGTCCATTCCAAGGAAGGAGGACGAAGTTCGCCAACCCCACGCCCCAAGGCTATAGCCCACCCCCATTTTGGGCTTTTTTCCGCTGGACGAACTTGGCGCCAAGTGGTTCGGCTGCTCTTTTTTGGGCGCGGCAGTGCCCGCGGCCTATGTTTGTCGCGGGGAGGGGGTGGGAAAAGTCTTGGCCCATTCCGAGTCCCGCGGACAAAATTCGCCAGCGCCACGCCCCAAGACTATATCCCACCCCCTTTTTGGGCATTTTTCCGCCGGACGAACTTGGCGCCAAGGGGTTCGGCTGCTCTCTTTTGGGCCCGGCTGTGCCCGCGGCCTATTTTTATCACGGGGAGGGGGTGGGAAAAGCTCGGCCCATTCCGAGTCCGGCGGACGAGGTTCGTCAGCCCCACGCCACAACGCTACAGCCCACCCCCTTTTTGGGCATTTTTCCGCAGGACGAACTTGGCGCCACGGGGTTCGGCTGCTCTTTTTTGGGCGCGGCTGTGTCCACAGCCTATTTTTGCCGCGGGGAGGGGGTGGGCAAAGTCTCGGTCCATTCCAAGGAAGGAGGACGAAGTTCGCCAGCCCCACGCCCCAAGGCTATAGCCCACCCCCATTTTGGGCTTTTTTCCGCTGGACGAACTTGGCGCCAAGTGGTTCGGCTGCTCTTTTTTGGGCGCGGCAGTGCCCGCGGCCTATGTTTGTCGCGGGGAGGGGGTGGGAAAAGTCTTGGCCCATTCCGAGTCCGGCGGACGAAGTTCGCCAGCCCCATGCCTCAAGGCTATAGCCCACCCACTTTTCGGGCATTTTTCCGTAGGACGAACTTGGCGCCAAGGGGTTCGGCTGCTCTTTTTTGGGTGCGGCTGAGCCCGCGGCCTAATTTGTCGCGGGGAGGGGGTGGGAAGAATCTCGGCCCATTCCGAGTCCGGCGGACGAAGTTCGCCAGCCCCACGCTCCGAGGCTATAGCCCACCCCTTTTTTGGGCATTTTTCCGCAGCACGAACTTGGCGCAACGGGGTTCGGCTGCTCTTTTTTGGGCGCGGCTGTGCCCGCGGCCTATATTCGTCGCGGGGAGTGGGTGGGAAAAGTCTCGGCCCATTCCGAGTCCGGCGGACGATGTTCGCCCGCCCCACGCCCCAAGGCTATAGCACACCCCTTTTTTGGGCATTTTTCCGCAGGACGAACATGGCGCCAAGGGGTTCGGCTGCTCTTTTTTGGGCGCGGCTGTGCACACGGTCTATTGTTGGTGCGGGGAGGGGGTGGCCAAAGTCTCGGTCCATTCTGAGGCAGGCGGACGAAGTTCGCCGGTCCCACGCCCAAAGGCTATAGCACACCCCTTTTTCGGGCATTCTTCCGCAGGATGAACTTGGCGCCACGGGGTTCTGCAGCATTTTTTTGGACGCGGCTGTGCCCGCGGCCCATTTTTGTCGTGGGGAGGGGGTAAGAAAAGTCTCGGCCCATTCGGTGTCCAGCGGACGAACTTCGGCAGCCCCACGCCCCAATGCTATAGCACACCCCTTTTTTGGGCATTTTTCCGCAGGACGAACTTGGCGCCATGGGGTTTGGCTCTTCTTTTTTGGGCGCGGCTGCGCCCGCGGCCTATTTTTGTCGCGCGGAGGGGGTGGGCAAAGTCTCAGCCCATTCCGAGTCCGGCGGATGAAGTACGCCAGCCCCACGCCCCAAGGCTATAGCACACCCCTTTTTTGGGCATTTTTCCGCAGGACGAACTTGGCGCATAGGGGTTCGGCTGCTCTTTTTTGGGCGCGGCTGTGCCCGCGGCCTATTTTGTCACGGGGAGGGGGTCGGCAAAGTCTTGGCCCATTCCGAATCCGGCGGACGAAGTTAGCCATCCCCACGCCCCAAGGCTATAGCCCACCTCCTTTTTGGGCTTTTTTCCGCAGGACGAACTTGGCGCCAACGGGTTCGGCTCCTCGTTTTTGGGCGCGGCTGTGCCCGCGGCCTATTTTTGTCGCGGGGAGGGTGTGGGAAAAGTCTCGGCCCATTCTGAGTCCGGCGGACGAAGTGCGCCGGCCCCACGCCCCAAGGGTATAGCCCACCCATTTTTTCGGCATTTTTCCGCAGGACGAACTTGGCGCCAAGGTGTTCGGCTGCTCATTTTTGGGCGTGGCTGTGCCCGCGGCCTATTTTTGATGTGGAGAGGGGGTGGGCAAAGTCTCGGCCCATTCCGAGTCTGCCGGACGAAGTTCGCCTGGCCCACACCCCAAGGCTATAGCCCACCCCATTTTTGGGCATTTTTCCGCAGGACGAACTTGGCACCAAGGGGTTCGGCTGCTCTTTTTTTGGCGCGCCCCTGCCCACGGCCTATTTTTGTCGTGGGGAGGGGTGGGCAAAGTCTCGGCGCATTCCGAGTCCGGCGGACGAACTCCGGCAGCCCCACGCCCCAAGGCTATAGCCCACCCCTTTTTTCGGCATTTTTCCGCAGGACGAACTGGGCGCCAAGGGGTTCGGCTGCTCTTTTTTGGGCGCGGCTGTGCACACGGTCTATTTTTGGCGCGAGGAGGGGGTGGCCAAAGTCTCGGCCCATTCCGAGGAAGGCGGACGAAGTTCGCCGGCCCCACGCCCATAGGCTATAGCTCACGCCTTTTATGGGCATTTATCCGCAGGTCGAACTTGGCGCCAAGGGGTTCGGCTGCTCTTTTTTGGGCGCGGCTGTAGCCGCGGCCTATTTTTGTCGCGGGGAGGGGGTGGGCAAAGTCTCGGCCCATTCCGAGTCCGGCGGACGAAGTTCGCCCGCCCCACGCCCCAAGGCTATAGCCCACCCCTTTTTTCGGCGTTTTTCCGCAGGACGAACTTGGCGCCAAGGGGTTCGGCTGCTCTTTTTTGGGCGCGGCTGTGCCCGCGGCCTTTTTTTGTCGCGGGGTGGGGGTGGGAAATGTCTCGGCCCATTCCGAGTCCGGCGGACGATGTTCGCCAGCCCCACGCCCCAAGGCTATAGCACACCCCCTTTTTGGGCATTTTTCCGCAGGACGAACTTGGCGCCAAGGGGTTCGGTTGCTCTTTTTTCGGCGCGGCTGTGCACACGGTCTATTTTTGGCGCGGGGAGGGGGTGGCCAAAGTCTCGGCCCATTCCGAGGAAGGCGGACGAAGTTCGCCGGCCCCACGCCCAAAGGCTATAGCTCACCCCTGTTATGGGCATTTATCCGCAGGTCGAACTTGGCGCCAAGGGGTTCTGCTGCTCTTTTATGGGCGCGGCTGTGGCCGCGGCCTATTTTTTTTGCGGGGAGGGGGTGGGCAAAGCCTCGGCCCAATCCGAGTCCGGCGGACGAAGTTCGCCAGCCCCATGCCCCAAGGCTATAGCCCACCCCTTTTTTCGGCATTTTTCCGCAGGACGAACTTGGCACCAAGGGGTTCGGCTGCTCTTTTTTGGGCACGGCTGTGCCCGCAGCCTATTTTTGTCGCGGGGACAGGGTGGGAAATGTCTCGGCCCATTTCGAGTCCGGCGGACGATGTTCGCCAGCCCCACGCCCCAAGGCTATAGCACACCCCTTTTTTGGGTATTTTTCCGCAGTACGAACTTGGCGCCAAGGGGTTCGGCAGCTCTTTTTTGGGCGCGACTGTACCCGTGGCCTATTTTTGTTCCGGAGAGGGGGTGGGCAAAGTCTCGGCCCATTCCGAGTCCGCCGGACGAAGTTCGCCGGCCCCACACCCCAAGGCTATAGCCCACCCCCTTTTTGGGCACTTTTCTGCTGGATGAACTTTGCACCAAGGGGTTCGGCCGCTCTATTTTTGGCGCGGCTCAGCCCGCAGCCTATTTTTGTCGCGGGGAGGGGATGGCCAAAGTGTCGGCCCATTCCGACGAAGGCGGACGAAGTTCGCCGGCCCGACGCCCATAGGCTATAGCTCACGCCTTTTATGGGCATTTATCCGCAGGTCGAACTTGGCTCCAAGGGGTTCGGCTGCTCTTTTTTGGGCGTGGCTGTGGCCGCGTCCTATTTTTATCGCAGGGAGGGGGTGGGCAAAGTCTCGGCCCATTCCGAGTCCGGCGGACGAAGTTCGCCCGCCCCACGCCCCAGGGCTATAGCCCACCCCCTTTTTGGGCATTTTTCCGCAGGACGAACGTGGCGCCAAGGGGTTCGGCTGCTCTTTTTTGGGCGCGGCTGTGCCCGGGGCCTATTTTTGTCATGGGCAGGGGCTGGGCAAAGTCTCCGCGCATTCCGAGTCTGGCAGACGAAGTTCACTAGCCCCACGCCCCAAGGCTATAACCAACCCCCTTTTTGGGCATTTTTCCGCAGGATGAACTTGGCGCCAAGGGGCTCGGCTGCTATTTTTTGGGCGCGGCTGTGCCCATGGCCTATTTTTGTCATGGGGAGGAGGTGGGCAAAGTCTCGGCCCATTCCGAGTCCGGCGGACGAAGTCCGCCCGCCCCACGCCCCAAGGCTACAGCCCACCCCTTTTTGGGTATTTTTCCGCAGGACGAACTTGGCGCCTAGGGGTTCGGCTGCTCTTTTTTGGGCGTGGCTGTGCCCGCTGCCTGTTTTTGTCACTGGGAGGGGATGGGAAAAGTCTCAGCCCATTCCAAGACCGGCGGACGAAGTGCGCCAGCCCCACGCCCCAAGGCAATAGCCAACCCCCTTTTTGGGCATTTTTCCGCAGGATGAACTTGGCGCCAAGGGGTTCGGCTGCTATTTTTTGCGCGCGGCTGTGCCCGCGGCCTATTTTTGTCGCGGGGAGGAGGTGGGCAAAGTCTCGGCCCATTCCGAGTCCGGCGGACGAAGTTCGCCAGCCCCACGCCCCACGGCTATAGCCCACCACTTTTTTGGGCATTTTTCCGCAGGACGAACATGGTGCCAGGGGGTTCGGCTGCTCTTTTTTGGGCGCGGCTGTGACCGCGGCCTATTTTTGTCGCGGGGAGAGGGTGGGCAAAGTCTCGGCCCATTCCGAGGAAGGCGGACGAAGTTCGCCGGCCCTACGCCCAAAGGCTATAGCACACCGCTTTTTTGGGCGCGGCTGTGCCCGCGGCCTATTTTTGGCGCGGGGAGGGGGTCGTCAAAGTCTCGGCCCATTTCGAGGAAGGCGGACAAAGTTCGCCGGCCCCACGCCCAAAGGCTATAGCACACCCCTTTTTTGGCCATTTTTTCCGCAGGGCGAACTTGGCGCCAAGGGGTTCAGCTGCTCTTTTTTGGGCGCGGTTGTGCCCGCGGCCTATTTTTGTCGCGGGGAGGGGGTGGGTAAAGACTCGGTCCATTCGGATAAAGGCGGACGAAGTTCGCCGGCCCCATGCCCAACGGCTATAGCACACCCCTTTTTTGGGTGCGGCTGTGCCCGCGGCCTATTTTTGGCGCGGGGAGGGGTCGCCAAAGTCTCGGCCCATTCCGAGGTCGGCGGATGAAGTTCGCCGGCCCCACGCCCAAAGGCTATAGCACACCCCTTTTTTGGGCATTTTTCCGCAGGACGAACTTTGCGCCAAGGGGTTCAGCTGCTCTTTTTTGAGCGCGGCTGTGCCCGCGGCCTATTTTTGTCGCGGGGTGCGGGTGGGCATAGCCTCGGCCCATTCTGAGTCCGGCGGACGAAGATCGCCGGCCCCACGCCCCAAGGCTATAGCCCATCCCCTTTTTGGGCATTTTTCCGCAGGACGAACTTGGCGCCAACGGGTTCGGCTGCTATTTTTTGGGAGCGGCTGTGCCCGCGGCCTTTTTTTGTCGCGGGGAGGGGGTGGGCAACGTCTCGGCCCATTCCGAGTCCGGCGGACGATGTTCGCCAGCCCCACACCCCAAGCCTATAGCACACCCCTTTTTTGGACACGGCTGAGCCCGCGGCCTATTTTTGGCGCGGGGAGGGGGTGGCCAAAGTCTCGGCCCATTCCGGGGAAGGCGGACGAAGTTCGCCGGCCCAACGCCCAAAGGCTATAGCACACCCCTTTTGTGGGCATTTTTCCGCAGGACGAACTTGGAGCGAAGGGGTTTGGCTGGTCTTTTTTTGGGCGCGGCTGTGCCCACAGCCTATTTTAGTCACGGGGAGGGGGGGGGGTGGGCATAGCCTCGGCCCATTCCGAGGAAGGCAGACGAAGTTCACCGGCCCCACGCCCCGAGGCTATAGCCCATCCCCTTTTTGGGCATTTTTCTGCCGGACGAACTTGGCGCCAACGGGTTCGGCTGCTATTTTTTGGGCGCGGCTGCGCCCGCGGCCAATTTTTGTCGCGGGGAAGGGGTGGGCAAAGTCTCGGCCCATTCCGAGGAAGGCGGACGAAGTCCGCCGGCCCCACGCCCAAAGTCTAAAGCACACCCATTTTTTGGGCATTTTTCCGCAGGACGAACTTGGCGCCAAGGGGTTCAGCTGCTCTTTTTTGGGCGCGGCTGTGCCCGCGGCCTATTTTTGTCCCCGGGAGGGGGCGGGCATAGGCTCGGCCCATTCCGAGTCCAGCGTATGAAGTGCGCCGGCCCCACGCCCCAAGGCTATAGCCCATCCCCTTTTTGAGCATTTTTCTGCAGGACGAACTTGGCGCCAACGGGTTCGGCTGCTATTTTATGGGCGCGGCTGCGTCCACGGCCTATTTTTGTCGCGGGGAAGGGGTGGGCAAAGTCTCGGCCCATTCCGAGTCCGGCGGATGAACTTCGGCATACCCACGCCCCAAGGCTAGAGCACACCCCTTTTTTGGGCATTTTTCCGCAGGACGAACTTGACGCAAAGGGGTTCGCCTGCTCTTTTTTGGGCGCGGCTGTGCCGGCGGCCTATTTTTCGTGCGGGTAGGGGGTGAGCAAAATCGTGGCCCATTCCAAGCAAGGCGGATGAACTTTGCTGGCCCCACGCCCAAAGGCTATAGCACACCCCTTTTTTGGGCATTTTCTGCAGCACGAACTCAGTGCCTAGGGGTTCGGCTGCTCTTTTTTGGGCGCGGCTGTGCCTGAGGCCTATTTTTGACGCGGGGAGGGGGTTAGAAAAGTCTCGGCCCATTCCGAATCCGGCAGACGAGCTTCGGCAGCCCCACGCCCCAAGGCTATGGCCAACCCCTTTTTTCGTCATTTTTCCGCGGGACGAACTTGGCGCCAGGGGATTCGGCTGCTCTTTTTTGGGCGCGGCTGTGCCCGCGGCCTATTTTTGTCGCGGGGAGGGGGTTCGAAAAGTTTTGGCCCATTCTGAGTCCGGCGGACGAAGTTCGCCAGCCCCACGCCCCAAGGCTATAGCCCACCCCCCCTTTTGCGCATTTTTCCGCAGGACGAACTTGGCGCCAAGGGGTTCGGCTGCTCTTTTTTGGGCGCGGCTGTGCCCATGGCCTATTTTTGGCTCGGGGAGGGGGTGGGAAAAGTCTCGGCCCATTCCGAGTCCGGCCGACGAAGTTCGCCAGCCCCACGCCCCAGGGCTATAGCACACCCCTTTTTTGGGCATTTTTCCGCAGAACGAACTTGGCGCCAAGGGGTTCGAGTGCTCTTTTTTCGGCGCGGCCATGTCCGCGGCCTATTTTTTTCGTGGGGAGGGGGTGGGCAATGTCTCCGCCCATTCCGTGGAAGGCGGACGAACTTCGCCAGCCCCACGCCCCAAGGCTATAGCCCACCCATTTTTTGGGCATTTTTCCGCAGGACGAACTTGGCGCCAAGGGGTTCGGCTGCTCGTTTTTGGGCGCGGCTGTGCCCACAGCCTATTTTTGGTGCGGGGAGGGGGTGGCCAAAGTCTCGGCCCATTCCGAGTCCCGCGGACGAACTTCGGCAGCCCCACGCCCCAAGGCTATAGCACAAGCCTTTTTTGGGCATTTTTCCGCAGGACGAACTTGGCGCGAAGGGGTTCGCCTGCTCTTTTTTGGACGCGGCTGTGGCCGCGGCCTATTTCTGGCTCGGGGATGGGGTGGGCAAAGTCTCGGCCCATTCCGAGGAAGGCGGATGAACTTCGCCGGCCCCATGCCCGAAGGCTATAGCACACCCCTTTTTTGGGCATTTTTCCGCAGGACGAACTTGGCGCCAAGGGGTTCGGCTGCTCTTTTTCGGGCGCGGCTGTGCCCGCGGCCTATCTTTGTCCTGGGGAGGGGGTGGTCAAAGTCTCGGGCCATTCCGAGTCCGGCGAACGAAGTTCGCCCACCCCACGCCCCAAGGCTATGGCCCACCCCCTTTTTCGGCATTCTTCCGCAGGACGAACTTGGCGCCTTGGGGTTCGGCTGCTCTTTTTTTGGCATGGCTGTGCCCGCGGCCTATTTTTATCGTGGGGAGGGGGTGGTCAATCTCTCGCTGCAGTCCGAGTCCGTCGGACGAAGTTCGCCAGCCCCACGCCCCATGGCTATTGCGCACCCCCTTTTTGGGAATTTTTCCGCAGGACGAATTTGGCGACAAGGGGTTCGTCTGCTCTTTTTCGGGCGTGGCTGCGCCCGCGGTCTATTTTTGTCGCGGGGAGGGGGTGGTCAAAGTCTCGGCCCATTCCGAGTTCGGCGGACGAAGTTCGCCAGCCCCGCGCCCCAAGGCTATAGCCCACTCCCTTTTTTGGCATTCTTCCGCAGGACGAACTTGGCTCCATGGGGTTCGGCTGCTCTTTGTTGGGCGTGGCTGCGCCCGTGGCCTATTTTTGTCGTGGGGAGGGGGTGGACAAAGTCTCGGCACATTCCGAGGAAGACGGACGAAGTTCGCCAGTCCCACGCCCCAAGGCTATAGCCCACCCCTTTTTTGAGCATTTTTCCGCAGGACGAACTTGGCGCCAAGGGGTTCGGCTGCTCTTTTTCGGGCGCGGCTGTGCCCGCGGCCTATTTCTGTCGCGGGGAGGGGGTGGGCAAAGTCTCGACCCATTCGGAAGAAGGGGGACGAACTTTTCCGGCCCCACGCCCCAAGGCTATAGCCCACCCCTATTTTGGGCATTTTTCCGCCGGACGAACTTGGCGCCAAGGGGTTCGGCTGCTCTTTTTTGGGTGCGGCTGTGCCCACGGTGTATTTTTGATGCGGGGAGGGGGTGGGAAAAGTCTCGGCGCATTCCAAGTCCGGCGGACAAAGTTCGCCCGCCCCACGCCCCAAGGCTATAGCCCAACCCCTTTTTGGGCATTTTTCCGCAGGACGAACTTGTCGTCATGGGGTTCGGCTGCTCTTTTTTGGGCGCGGCTGTGCCCGCGGCCTATGTTGTCATGGGGAGGGGGTGGGCATAGTCTGGGCACATTCCGAGTCCGGCGGAAGAAGTTTGCCCGCGCCACGCCCCAAGGCTATAGCCCACCCCTTTTTTGGGCATTTTTCCGCAGGACCAACTTGCCGCCAAGGGGTTCGGCTGTTCTTTTTTGGGTGCGGCTGAGCCCACAGCCAATTTTTGTCACGGGGAGGGGGTGGGAAAAGTCACGGCCCATTCCGAGTCCGGCGGACGAACTTCGGCAGCCCCACGCCCCAAGGCTATAGCACACCCCTTTTATGGGCATTTTTCCGTAGGACGAACTTGGCGCCATGGGGTTCGACTGCTCCTTTTTGGGCGTGGCTGTGCCCGCGGACTATTTTTGTCGCGGGGAGGGGGTGGGCAAAGTCTCGGCCCATTCCGAGGAAGGCGGACGAAGTTCGCCAGCCCCACGCCCCAAGGCTATAGCCCACCCCTTTTTTGGGCTTTTTTCCGCAGCACGAACTTGGTGCCAAGGGGTTGGGCTGCTCTTTTTTAGGCGCGGCTGGGCCCGTAGCCTAGTTTTGGTGCGGGGAGGGGGTGGGCAAAGTCTCGGCCCATTCCGAGTCCGGCGGACGAAGTTCGCCAGCCCCACGCCCGAAGGCTATAGCCCACCCCTTTTTTGGGCTTTTTTCCGCAGGACGAACTTGGCGCCAAGGGGTTTGGCCGCTCTTTTTGGGGTGCGGCTGTGCCCGCGGCCTAGTGTTGTCGCGGGGAGGGGGTGGGCAAAGCCTCGGCCCATTCCGAGTCCGGCGGACGGAGTTCGCCGGCCCAACTCCCCAAGCCTATAGCCTATCCCCTTTTTGGGCATCTTTCTGCAGGACGAACTTAGCGCCAGGGGGTTCGGCTGCTCTTTTTTGAGCGGGCTGAGGTCACGGCCTATTTTTGTCACAGGGAGGGGGTGGGAAAAGTCTCGGCCCATTCCGAGTCCGGCGGACGAAGTGCGCCAGCCCAAGGCCCCAAGGCTATATCCCATCCCCTTGATGGGCATTTTTCCGCAGGACGAACTTGGCGCCAAGGGGCTCGGCTTCTCTTTTTTGGGCGCGGCCGTGCCCGCGGCCTATTTTTGTCACGGGGAGGGGGTGGGCAAAGTGTCGGCCTTTTCCGAGGAAGGCGGACGAAGTTCACCCGCCCCACGCCCCAAGGCTATAGCCCACCCCTTTTTTGGGCATTTTTCCGCAGGACGAACTTGGCGCCAAGGGGTTCGGCTGCTCTTTTTTGGGCGCGGCTGTCCCCGCAGCCTATTTTTCTCACCGGGAGGGGGTGGGAAAAGTCTCGGCCCATTCCGAGTCCGGCGGATGAAGTTCGCCCGCCCCACACCCCAAGGCTATAGCCCACCCCCTTTTTGGGCATTTTTCCGCAGGACGAACTTGGCGCCAAGGGGTTCGGCTGCTCTTTTTTTGGCGCAGCTGTGCCAGCGGCCTATTTTTGTCGCGGGGGGGGGATTGGCCAAAGTCTCGGCCCATTCCGAGGAAGGCGGACGAATTGCGCCGGCCCCACGCCCAATGGCTATAGCACACCCCTTTTTTGGCCATTTTTCCGCAGGACGAACTTGGCGCCAAGGGGTTCGGCTGCTCTTTTTTGGGGGCGGCTGTGCCCGCGATCTATTTTTGGCACGGGGAGGGGGTGGGCAATGTCTCGTCCCATTCCGAGGAAGGGGGATGAACTTTGCCGGCCCCGGGCCCAAAGGCTATAACACACCCATTTTTTGGGCATTTTGCCGAAGGACGAACTTGGCGCCAAGGGGTTCAGCTGCTCTTTCTTGGGCGCGACTGTGTCCGCGGCCTATTTTTGTCGTGGGGAGGGGGTGGCCAAAGTCTCGGCCAATTCCGAGGAAGGCAAACGAAGTTCGCCGGCCCCACGCCCAAAGGCTACAGAACACCCCTTTTTTGGGCATTTTTCCGCAGGACGAACTTGGTGCCAAGGGGTTCGGCTGCTCTTTTTTGGGTACGGCTGTGCCCGCGGCCTATTTTTGTCGCGGGGAGGGGATGGGCAAATTCTCCGCCCATTCCGAGTCCGCCGGATGAAGTTCGCCAGCCCCACACCCAAATGCTATAGCACACCCCTTTTTTGGGCATTTTGCCGCAGGACGAAGTGGGCGCCAAGGGCTTCGGCTGCTCTTTTTGGGGCGCGGCTGTGCCCGCGGCCTATTTTTGTCCCGGGGAGGGGGTGGTCAATGTCTAGGCCCATTCCGAGGAAGGCGGACGAATTACGCCGGCCCCACGCCCAAAGGCTATAGCACACCCCTTTTTTGGCCATTTTTCCGCAGGACGAACTTGGCGCGAAGGGGTTCGGCTGCTCTTTTTTGGGCGCGGCTGTGCCCGCGATCTATTTTTGGCACGGGGAGGGGGTGGGCAAAGTCTCGTCCCATTCCGAGGAAGGGGGATGAACTTTGCCGGCCCCGGGCCCAAAGGCTATAACACACCCATTTTTTGGGGATTTTGCCGCAGGACGAACTTGGCGCCAAGGGGTTCAGCTGCTCTTTCTTGGGCGCGACTGTGTCCGTGGCCTATTTTTGTCGTGGGGAGGGGGTGACCAAAGTCTCGGCCAATTCCGAGGAAGGCAAACGAAGTTCGCCGGCCCCACGCCCAAAGGCTACAAAACACCCCTTTTTTGGGCAGTTTTCCGCAGGACGAACTTGGTGCCAAGGGGTTTGGCTGCTCTTTTTTGGGGGCGGCTGTGCCCGCGGCCTATTTTTGTCGCGGGGAGGGGATGGGCAAATTCTCCGCCCATTCCGAGTCCGGCGGATGAAGTTCGCCAGCCCCACGCCCAAATGCTATAGCACACCCCTTTTTTGGGCATTTTGCCGCAGGACGAACTGGGCGCCAAGGGCTTCGGCTGCTCTTGTTGCGGCGCGGCTGTGCCCGCGGCCTGTTTTTGTCCCGGGGAGGGGGTGGTCAATGTCTAGGCCCATTCCGAGGAAGGCGGACGAAGTTCGCCGGCCCCACGCCCAAAGGCTATAGCACACCCCTTTTTTGGGCATTTTTTCCGCAGGACGAACTTGGCGCGGACGGGTTCGGCTGCTCTTTTTTGGGCATGGCTGTGCCCGCGGCCTATTTTTGTCCCGGGGAGGGGGTGGGCAAAGCCTCGGCCCATTCCGATTCCGGCGGACGAAGTTCGCCAGCCCCACGCCCCAAGGCTATAGCCCACCCCTTTTTTGGGCATTTTTCCGCAGGACGAACTTGGCGCCAAGGTGTTCGGCTGTCCTTTATTTGCCGCGGCTGTGCCCGTGGCCTATTTTTGTCGCGGGGAGGGGGTGGCCAAAGTCTAGGCCCATTCCGAGTCCGGCGGACGAAGTTCGCCCGCACCACGCCCCAAGGCTATAGCACACCCCTTTTTTGGTCATTTTTCCCCAGGGCGAACTTGACGCCAAGGGGTTCGGCTGCTCTTTTTTCGGCGCGGCTGTGCCCACGGACTATTTTCGTCGCAGGGAGGGGGGAAAGTCTCGGCGCATTCCGTGTCCGGCGGACGAAATTCGCCAGCCCCACGCCCCAAGGCTTTAGCCAACCCTCCTTTTGGGAATTTCCGCAGGACGAACTTGGCGCCAAGGGTTTCGGCTGCGCTTCTTTAGGCGCGGCTGTGCCCGCGGCCTATTTTTGTCACGGGGAGGGGGTGGCCAAAGTCTCGGCCCATTCCGAGTCCGGCGGACGAAGTTCGCCAGCCCCACGCCCAGAGGCTATAGCACACCCCTTTTTTGGTCATTTTTCCCATGGACGAACTTGGCGCCAAGGGGTTCGGCTGCTCTTTTTTGGGCGCGGCTGGGCCCGAGGCCTTTTTTTGTCGCGGGGAGGGGGTGGCCAAAGTCTCGGCCCATTCCGAGTCCGGCGGACGAAGTCCGCCCGCCCCACGCTCAAAGGCTATAGCACACCCCTTTTTTGGGCGTTTTGCCGCAGGACGAACTTGGCACCAAGGGGTTCGGCTGCTATTTTTTGGGCGCGGCTGTGCCCGCGGCCTATTTTTGTCGCGGGGAGGGGGTGGCCAAAGTCTCGGCCCATTCGGAGGAAGGGGGATGAACTTTTCCGGCCCCACGCCCAAAGGCTATAGCACACCCATTTTTTGGGCATTTTTCCTCAGGACGAACTTGGCGCCAAGGGGTTCGGCTGCTCTTTTTCGGGTGAGGCTGTGCCCGCGGCCTATTTTTGTCGCAGTGAGGGGGGGGAAGTCTCGGCCCATTCCGAGTCAGGCGGACGAAGTTCGTCAGCCCCACGCCCCAAGGCTATAGCCAACCCCCCTTTTGGGCATTTTTCCGCAGTACGAACTTGGCGCCAAGGGGTTCGGCTGATCTTTTTTGGGCGCAGCTATGCCCGCGGCCTATTTTTGGTGCGGGGAGAGGGTGAGCAAAGTCTCGACCCATTCCGAGGAAGGCGGATGAACTTTGCCGTCCCCACGCCCAAAGGCTATAGCACACCCCTTTTTTGGGGATTTTGCCGCAGGACGAACTTGGCGCCAAGGGGTTCGGCTTCTCTATTTTGGGTGCGGCTGTGCCCGCGGCCTATTTTTGTTGCGGGGAGGGGTGGGCAAAGTCTCGGCCCATTCGGAGGATGGGGGATGAACTTTCCCGGCCCCACGCCCAAAGGCTATAGCACACCCATTTTTTGGGCATTTTTCCTCAGGACGAACTTGTTGCCAAGGGGTTCGGCTGCTCTTTTTTGGGCGCGGCTGTGCCCGCGGCCTATTTTTGTCGTGGGGAGGGGGTGGGCAAAGTCTCGGCCCATTCCGAGTCCGGCGGACGAAGTCGGCCAGCCCCACGCCCCAAGGCTATAGCCCACCCCCTTTTTGGGCATTTTTCCGCAGGACGGACTTGGCGCCAAGGGGTTCGGCTGCTCTTTTTTGGGCGCGGCTGTGGCTGCGGCCCATTTTTTTTCGTGGGGAGGGGGTGGGCAAACTCTCGACCCATTCCGAGGAAGGCGGATGAACTTTGCCGTCCCCACGCCCAAAGGCTATAGCACACCCCTTTTTTGGGCATTTTGCCGCAGGACGAACTTGGCGTCAAGGGGTTCGGCTGCTCTTTTTTGGGCGCGGCTGTGTCCGCGGCCTATTTTTGTCTCGGTGAGGGGGTGGGCAAAGTCTCGACCCATTCCGAGGAAGGCGGATGAACTTTGCCGTCCCCACGCCCAAAGGCTATAGCACACCCCTTTTTTGGGCATTTTGCCGCAGGACGAACTTGGCGCCAAGGGGTTCGGCTGCTCTTTTTTGGGCGCGGTTGTGGCTGCGGCCCATTTTTTTTCGTGGGGAGGGGGTGGGCAAACTCTCGACCCATTCCGAGGAAGGCGGATGAACTTTGCCGTCCCCACGCCCAAAGGCTATAGCACACCCCTTTTTTGGGCATTTTGCCGCAGGACGAACTTGGCGTCAAGGGGTTCGGCTGCTCTTTTTTGGGCGCGGCTGTGTCCGCGGCCTATTTTTGTCTCGGTGAGGGGGTGGGCAAAGTCTCGACCCATTCCGAGGAAGGCGGATGAACTTTGCCGTCCCCACGCCCAAAGGCTATAGCACACCCCTTTTTTGGGCATTTTGCCGCAGGACGAACTTGGCGCCAAGGGGTTCGGCTGCTCTTTTTTGGGCGCGGTTGTGTCCGCGGCCTATTTTTGTCGCGGACAGGGGGTGGCGAAAGTCTCGGCCCAAGGCAAACGAAGTTCGCCGTCCCCACGCCCAAAGGTTATAGCACACCCCTTTTTTGGACATTTTGCCGCAGGACGAACTTGGTGCCAAGGGGTTCGGCTGCTCTTTTTTGGACGCGGCTGTGCCCGCAGCCTATTTTTGTCGCGGGGAGGGGGTGGGAAAAGTCTCGGCCCATTCCGAGTCCGGCGGACGAAGTTCGCCAGCCCCACGCCCCAAGGCTATAGCCCACCCCCTTTTTGGGCATTTTTCCGCAGGACGAACTTGGCGCCAAGGGGTTCGGCAGCTCTTTTTTGGGCGCGGCTGTGCCCGCGGCCTATTTTCGTCGCGGGGAGCGGGTGGGCAAAGTCTCGTCCCATTCCCAGGACGGCGGACGAAGTTCGCCAGCCCCACGCCCCAAAGCTATAGCCCCACCCCTTTTCGGGCATTTTTCCGCGGGACGAACTTTGCGCCAAGGGGTTTGGCTGCTCTTTTATGGGCGTGGCTGTGCCCGCGGCCTATTTTTGTCACGAGGAGGGGGTGGGCAAAGTCTCGGCCCATTCCGAGTCCGGCGGACGAACTTCGGCAGCCCCACACTCCAATGCTGTAGCACACCCCCTTTCTGGGCACTTTTCCGCAGGACGAACTTGGCGCCAAGGGGATTGGCTGCTCTTTTTAGGGCGCGGCTGTGCCCGTGGCCTATTTTTGTCGAGGGGAGGGGGTGGGCAAAGTCCTGGCCCATTCCGAGTCCGGCGGACGAAGTTCGCCCGCCCCATGCCCCAAGGCTATAGCACACCCCTTTTTTGGGCATTTTTCCGCAGGACGAACTTGGCGCCAAGGGTTTCGGCAACTCTTTTTTGGTAGCGGGTGTGCCCACGGCCTATTTTTGTTGCGGGGAGGGGGTGGGAAAAGTCTTAGCCCATTCCGAGTCCGGGGGACGAAGTTCGCCAACCCCATGCACCGAGGCTATAGCCCACCCCCTTTTTAGGAATTTTTCCGCAGGACGAACTTTGCGCTAAGGGGTTCGGCCGCTTTTTTTTGGGCGCGGCTGTGTCCGCGGCCTATTTTTGTCACGAGGAGGGGGTGGGCAAAGTCTTGGCACATTCCGAGTCCGGCGGACGACGTTCGCCAGCCCCACGCCCTAAGGCTATAGCCCACCCCTTTTTTGGGCATTTTTCGCAGGACGAACTTGGTGCCAAGGTGTTCGTCTGCCCTTTTTAGGGCGCGGCTGAGCCCGCGGCCTATTTTTATCGCGGGGAGGGGGTGGGCAAAGTCTCGGCCCATTCCGAGTCCGGCGGACGAAGTGCGCCGGCCCCATGCCCCAAGGCAATTGCCCACCCCTTTTTTGGACATTTTTCCGCAGGACGAACTTGGCACGAAGGGGTTCGGCTGCTCTTTTTTGGGGGAAGCTGTGTCCGCGGCCTATTTTTGTCTCGGGGAGGGGGTGGGAAAAGTCTTGGCCCATTCCGAGTCCGGAGGATGAAGTTCGCCAGCCCCACACCCCAAGGCTATAGCCTACCCTTGTTTTGGGCGTTTTACCGCAGGATGAACTTGGCGCTAAGGGGTTCGGCTGCTCTTTTTTGTGCGCGGCTGTGACCGCGGCCTATTTTTGTCACGGGGAGGGGGTGGTAAAGTCTCGGCCCATTCCGTGTCCAGCGGACGAACTTCGGCAGCCCCACGCCCCAAGGTTATAGCCCACCCCTTTTTTGGGCATTTTTCCGCAGGACGAAATTGGCGCCAAGGGGTTCGGCGGCTCTTTTTAGGGCGTGGCTGTGCCCGCGGCCTATTTTTGTCATGGGGAGGGGTGGGCAAAGTCTCGGCCCATTCCGAGTCCGGTGGACGAAGTTCGCCGGCCCCATGCCCCAAGGCTATAGCCCACCCCTTTTTTGGGCATTTTTCTGCAGGACGAACTTGGCGCCAAGGGTTTCGGCTACTCTTTTTTGGAAGCGGGTGTGCCTGCGGCCTATTTTTGTCACGGGGAGGGGGTTGGAAAATCTCCGCCCATTCCGAGTCCGGGGGACGAAGTTCGTCAGCCCCATGCCCCAAGGCTATAGCCCACCCCCTTTTTCGGCATTTTTCCGCAGGACGAACTTGGCGCCAAGGGGTTCGGCCGCTCGTTTTTGGGCGTGGCGGTGTTCGCGGCATATTTTTGTCGCGGGGAGGGGGTGGGCAAAGTCTCGGCCCGTTCCGAGTCCGGCGGACGAAGTGCGCCAGCCCCACGCCCCAAGGATATAGCCCGCCCCTACTTTGGGCATTTTTAAGCAGGACGAACTTGGCGCCAAGGGGTTTGGCTGCTCTTTTTTGGAGCGGCTGTGCCCGCAGCCTATTTTTGTCATGGGGAGGGGGTAGGCAAAGCATCGGCCCATTCCGAGTCCGGCGGACGAAGTGCGCTGGCCCCACGCCCCAAGGCTATAGCCCATCCCCTTTTTGGGCATTTTTCCACCGGACGAAATTGGCGCCAAGGTGTTCGGCTGCTCTTTTTTGGGCGCAGCTGTGCCCGCGGCCTATTTTTGTCGTGGGGAGGTGGTGGCCAAAGTCTCGGCCCATTCCAAGGAAGGCGGAGGAAGTTCGCCGGCCCCACGTCCAACGGCTATAGCACACCCCTTTTTTGCGCATTTTTCCGCTGGACGAACTTGGCGCTAAGGGGTTCCGCTGCTCTTTTTTGGGCGCGGCTGTGCCCGCAGCTTATTTTTGTCGCGGGGAGGGGGTGGTCAATGTCTCGGCCCATTCCGAGTCCGGCGGACGAAGTTCGCCAGCCCCACGCCCCAAGGCTATAGCACACCCCTTTTTTGGGCATTTTTCCGCAGGACGAACTTGGCGCCAAGGGGTTTGGCTGCTCTTTTTTGGGCGCGCCTGTGCCGCGGCCTATTTTTGTCGCGGGGAGGGGGTAGGCAAAGCGTCAGCCCATTCCGAGTCCGGCGGACGAAGTTCGCTGGCCCCACGCCCCAAGGCTATAGCCCATCCCCTTTTTGGGCATTTTTCCGCAGGACGAAATTGGCGCCAAGGTGTTCGGCTGCTCTTTTTTGGGCGCAGCTGTGCCCGCGGCCTATTTTTGTCGTGGGGAGGGGGTGGCCAAAGTCTCGGCCCATTCCAAGGAAGTCGGACGAAGTTCGCCGGCCCCACGTCCAACGGCTATAGAACACCCCTTTTTTGCGCATTTTTCCGCAGGACGAACTTGGTGGTAGGGGATTCGGCTGCTCTTTTTTGGGCGCGGCTGTGCCCGCGGCTTATTTTTCTCTTGGGGAGGGGGTGGGCCAAGTCTCGGCCCATTCCGCGTCCGGCGGACGAAGTTCGCCCGCCCCACGCCCCAAGGCTATAGCACACCCCTTTTTTGGGCATTTTTCCGCAGGACGAACTTGGTGCCAAGGGGTTCGGCTGCTCTTTTTTGGGCGCGGCTGTGCCCGCAGCTTATTTTTGTCGCGGGGAGGGGTGGTCAATGTCTCGGCCCATTCCGAGTCCGGCGGACGAAGTTCGCCAGCCCCACGCCCCAAGGCTATAGCACACCCCTTTTTTGGGCATTTTTCCGCAGCACGAACTTGGCGCCAAGGGGTTTGGCTGCTCTTTTTTGGGCGCGCCTATGCCGCGGCCTATTTTTGTCGCGGGGAGGGGGTAGGCAAAGCGTCGGCCCATTCCGAGTCCGGCGGACGAAGTTCGCTGGCCCCACGCCCCAAGGCTATAGCCCATCCCCTTTTTGGGTATTTTTCCGCAGGGCGAAATTGGCGCCAAGGTGTTCGGCAGCTCTTTTTTGGGCGCAGCTGTGCCCGCGGCCTATATTTGTCGTGGGGAGGGGGTGGCCAAAGTCTCGGCCTATTCCAAGGAAGGCGGACGAAGTTCGCCGGCCCCACGTCCAAAGGCTATAGCACACCCCTTTTTTGCGCATTTTTCCGCTGGACGAACTTGGCGCCAAGGGGTTTGGCTGCTCTTTTTTGGGCGCGCCTGTGCCCGCGGCCTATTTTTGTCGCGGGGAGGGGGTAGGCAAAGCGTCGGCCCATTCCGAGTCCGGCGGACGAAGTTCGCTGGCCCCACGCCCCAAGGATATAGCCCATCCCCTTTTTGGGCATTTTTCCGCAGGCCCCGCGGCTTATTTTTATCTTGGGGAGGGGGTGGGCCAAGTCTCGGCCCATTCCGCGTCCGGCGGACGAAGTTCGCCCGCCCCACGCCCCAAGGCTATAGCACACCCCTTTTTTGGGCATTTTTCTGCAGGACGAACTTGGTGCCAAGGGGTTCGGCTGCTCTTTTTTGGGCGCGGCTGTGCACGCAGCTTATTTTTATCACGGGGAGGGGGTGGTCAAAGTCTCGGCCCATTCCACGCCCCAAGGCTATAGCACACCCCTTTTTTGGGCATTTTTCTGCAGGAAGAACTTGGTGCCAAGGGGTTCGGCTGCTCTTTTTTGGGCGCGGCTGTGCACGCAGCTTATTTTTATCACGGGGAGGGGGTGGTCAAAGTCTCGGCCCATTCCACGCCCCAGGGCTATAGCACACCCCATTTTTGGCCATTTTTCCTCAGGACGAACTTGGCGCCAAGGGGTTGGGCTGCTCTTTTTTGGGCGCAGCAGTGCCCGCGGCCTATTTTTGTCGCACGGAGATCGTGGGCAAAGTCTCGGCCCATTCCGAGTCCGGCGGACGAATTTCGCCCGCCCCACGCCCCAAGGCTATAGCACACCCCATTTTTGGCCATTTTTCCGCAGGACGAACTTGGCGCCATGGGGTTCGGCTGCTCTTTTTTGGGCACGGCTGTGCCCGCGGTCTATTTTTGTCACGGGGAGGGGGTGGGAAATGTCTCGGCCCATTTCGAGTCCGGCAGACGAAGTTCGCCAGCCCCACGCCCCAAGGCTATAGCCCGTCCCCTTTTTGGGCATTTTTCTGCAGGACGAACTTGGCGCCAAGGGGTTCGGCTGCTCTTTTTTGGGCGCGGCAGTGCTGGCGGCCTATTTTTGTTGCGGGGAGGGGGTAGGAGAAGTCTCGGCCCATTCCGAGTCCGGCGGACGAACTTCGGCTGCCCCACGCCCCAAGGCTATAGCACACCCCTTTTTTGGGCATTTTTCTGCAGGATGAACTTGCCGCCAAGGGGTTCGGCTGCTCTTTTTTGGGCGCGGCTGTGCCCGCGGCCTATTTTTGTCATGGGGAGGGGGTGGGAAAAATCTCGGCCCATTCCGAGTCCGGCGGACGAAGTTCGCCAGCTGCACGCCCCAACGCTATAGCCCACGCCCTTTTTGGGCATTTTTCCGCAGGACGAACTTGGCGCCAAGGGGTTCGGCTGCTCTTTTTTGGGCACGGCTGTGCTCGCGGTCTATTTTTGTCACGGGGAGGGGGTGGGAAAAGTCTCGGCCCATTTCGAGTTCGGCAGATGAAGTTCGCCAGCCCCACGCCCCAAGGCTATATCCCGCCCCCTTTTTGGGCATTTTTCCGCAGGACGAACTTAGCGCCAAGGGATTCGGCTGCTCTTTTTTGGGCGCGGCTGTGCCCGCGGCCTATTTTTGTCATGCGGAGAGCGTGGGCAAAGTCTCGGCCACTCCGAGTCCGGCGGACGAAGTTCGCCGGCCCCACGCCCCAAGGCTATACCACACCCCTTTTTTGGGCATTTTTCTGCAGGACGAACTTGGCGCCAAGGGGTTGGGCTGCTCTTTTTTGGGCGCAGCAGTGCCCGCGGCCTATTTTTGTCGCACGGAGAGCGTGGGCAAAGTCTCGGCCCATTCCGAATCCGGCGGACGATGTTCATCAGCCCCACGCCCCAAGGCTATAGCCCGCCCCCTTTTTTGGGCATTTTTCCGCAGGACGAACTTGGCGCCAAGGGGTTTGCCTGCCCTTTTTTGGGCGCGGCTGTGCCTGCGGCCTATATTTGTTGCGGGGAGGGGGTGGCCAAAGTCTCGGACCATTCCGAGGAAGGCGGACGTGTTAGTAATATGCCCTAAAGGCTAATCGAATGGTGATTTGATTGTTTAGGGAATGATTGTATTTGAATAGTATTTTGATATTCATTAAATGGCAAAGTTATCAATATTCATATATTAATATAATGAATATAGTCCAAGAAGTAAAATAGTTAAGGAACACATTCTCGAGTATGTCGAGAATATGAAACGTGTATCCTTTGTACAATACTTCTAAAATAGTTCCTAGTGGTGGATTTATGATTGGACATTATAAATTCCTATAAACACTAGTATGTGTTATGACTCCTTATAGTATGTGATACTAAAATGGATGGTGAGTTTCATATCTTTGACATGAGATATCAAGTCAAACACATAGGTACTTGTTAAGAGAACGAGTTTACTGAACTTGACCAAATATAGTAAGCCATATGGTTTTGAGTGTTAATGTCTTATTATACATTGTATCAGATACTATGTTTAGTAATGGTCTTTAAACCTGAGGCATAACAGATGTCTTATACATAGACATCTCTGATATGTGAATGCATAACGATTGATTCCTAATCACGGAAGAGATCTAGCAATAGCTGTCATGGTTGGCTATGTATGAAGACAAATTGATGGCCAATATGGAATTCATCACTTTGTAATATACAAAAAGGATGTCCCTATGAGATAATATGAATTGGCATGAGAAATCCTTGGCCAAGGTGAAATATATTTGAAGGAGTTCAAATTATATTATCATGCCAAGTTCATTTATATTTATTTTGAGATAAAGCACAACTGCTTAACATAATAAACCATAAGCCGTGCTTTTCTCTGGACATGGATGATGAAGAGACCGAGACATAGAGATACAATGGAATAGGTTCTATAGATCCAACAATTCTTGTTATTTGGATGGTTGTGATATACTGCTAGGTGTCACTCACGACTTGTAGAAACCTTAAAGATCGATATTGGTAAAGCGTATTACTAATGCATCTTAAGGTCATTAGAAAGGTTCTAATTGATGACTAAAGAGTTTAGCATCATTTAATGAATAAAGAGTTATCATTAAAATAGTTCTACTACCTTATAACTAAGAACCTAAAAGGTCACACACAATATAGAAATGAAAAAGGAGTTACTAGAAAATGAGAAGTTAGATTTCCTAATTTTAGGAAAATTAATATTTATATTATAATTCATTGAGAATGAATATAAATATAAATATATCTTAAATATGATTTAAGATAGAAATTTAGATGTTCCATAAATAGTTTAAGGAACAAAATAAATTTCATAAATCCTCAATTAAACATTATGGAATGTCGAGCACGTAAAATGACCATTTTGGACATGTTCGGGTTCATATATGATTATGGACTTCTAGACCAATTTTGGGTCTATAATTATGGGCTTTTATTGGATCCAATATGGATTAAGAGAAAGCATTAGAACATGTCATAAGAGAAGCCCATATTTAACCATTTGATGTGATCAAAATGGGGTTAAATAATTAATTCCGAAATTAATTAATATTAGCTATTTATTTATTTGATTAAATAGTTTATTGAAGTGATGAGATCAATTTCAATAAATAATGGCTAAGTGGGTGGGTCTAGCACATGATAATGTTTTGTGCCATTATTAGACATAATGGTGGATTTATTTGGTGGAAGGAATTAACATGAGCTAGCATTCATGTTCCTTCATTATCTCTCTCATTTCTTAATGAAATTTCGAGATTCCAAATCCTCTGAACTCCTAGAACATTTCTAAGTGTGGACTGATTAGAGGCATCACAATTGGGGTGCTTAAAGGATTTCAGATCGTGGCAAAACTGAAGCTGTTCGTGCAGAGCTGTATTTTCTGGACTGTGTTCGGAGCTTGCTGTTTTCAGTCGATTTCTCCCACTTCACGAAGTCGTTTTCGAAACTGCAAGTGAGGTAACTAAACTTCAATCTTTCCTCTTCTTTTTTGTTTTTGAATGAAGTCGGTCCGAGGTTTCAAGAGCTTCTGCCATCTGTTTTAATTTTACTGCACAATAGTTGCGTTATTAGGAACCTCATGGACAAATGTTGTCCATCAGGACGAAGTTCGCCAGCCCCACGCCCCAAGGCTATAGCCCACCCCCTTTTTGGACATTTTTCCGCGGGACGAACTTGGCGCCAAGGGATTCAGCTGCCCTTTTTTGGGCGCGGCTGTGCCCGCGGCCTATTTTTGTCGCGGGGAGGGCGTGGCCAAAGTTTCGTCCCATTCCGATGAAGGCGGACGAAGTTCGCCGGCCCGACGCCCAAAGGCTATAGCACACCCCATTTTTGGATATTTATCCGCAGGACGAACTTGGCGCCAAGGGGTTTGGCTGCTCTTTTTTGGGCGCGGCTGTGCCCGCGGCCTATTTTTGTTGCGGGGAGTGGGTAGGCAAAGCCTCGGCCCATTCCGAGTTCGGCAGACGAAGTTCGCCGGCCCCACGCCCCAAGGCTATAGCCCATCCCCTTTTTGGGCATTTTTCCGCGGGACGAACTTGGCGCCAAGGGGTTCGGCCGCTCTTTTTTGGACACGGTTGTGCCCTCGGCCTATTTTTGTCGCGGGGAGGGGGTGGGAAAAGTGTCGGCCCATTCCGGGACCGGCGGACGAAGTTCGCCCGCCCACGCCCCAAGGCTATAGCCCACCCCCTTTTTGGGCATTTTTCCGCAGGACGAACTTGGCGCCAAGGGGTTCAGCTGCTCTTTTTTGGGTACGGCTGTGCCCGCGGCATGTTTTTGCCGCGGGGAGGGGGTGGGCAAAGTCTCGGCCCATTCCGAGGAAGGCGGATGAAGTTCGCCAGCCCCACGCCCAAAGACTATAGCCCACCCCTTTTTTGGGCATTTTTCCGCAGGACGAACTTGGCGCCCAGGGGTTCGGCTGCTCCTTTTTGGGCGCAGATGTGCCCGCGGCCTATTTTTGTCACAGGGAGAGCGTGGGCAAAGTCTCGGCCCATTCCGAATCCGGCGGACGAAGTTCGCCAGCCCCACGCCCCAAGGCTATAGCACACGCCTTTTTTGGGCATTTTTCCGCAGGACGAACTTCGCGCCAACGGGTTCGGCTGCTCTTTTTTGGGCGCGGCTGTGCCCGCGGCCTATTTTTGTCACAGGGAAGGGGGTGGGCAAAGTCTCGGCCCATTCCAAGTCCGGCGGACGAAGTTCGCCAGCCCCACGCCCCAAGGCTATAGCCCACCCCTTTTTTGGGCATTTTTCCGCAGGACGAACTTGGCGCCAAGGGATTCGGCTGCCCTTTTTTGGGCCCGGCTGCGCCTGCGGCCTATTTTTGTCGCGGGGAGGGCGTGGCCAAAGTCTCGGCCCATTCCGAGGAAGGTGGACGAAGTTCGCCGGCCCCACGCCCAAAGGCTGTAGCACACCCCGATTTTGGATATTTATCCGCAGGACGAACTTGGCGCCCAAGGGTTTGGCTACTCTTTTTTGGGCGCGGCTGTGCCCGCGGCCTAATTTTGTCGCGGGGAGGGGGTAGGCAAAGCCTCGGCCCATTCCGAGTTCGTTCGCCGGCTCCACGCCCCAAGGCTATAGCCCATCCCCTTTTTGGGCATTTTTCCGCAGGACGAACTTGGCGCCAAGGGGTTCGGCTGCTCTTTTTTGGGCGCGGCTGTGCCCGCGGCCTATTTTTGTCATGGGGAGGGTGTGGGCAAAGTCTCGGCCCATTCCGAATCCGGCGGACGAAGTTCGCCAGCCCCACGCCCCAAGGCTATAGCGCACCCCTTTTTTGGGCATTTTTCCGCAGGACGAACTTCTCGCCAGGGGGTTCGGCTGCTCTTTTTTGTGCGCAGCTGTGCCCGCGGCCTATTTTTGTCACGCGGAGAGCGTGGGCAAAGTCTCGGCCACTCCGAGTCCGGCGGACGAATTTCGCCCGCCCCATGCCCCAAGGCTATAGCACACCCCATTTTTGGCCATTTTTCCGCAGGACGAACTTGGCGCCAAGGGGTTGGGCTGCTCTTTTTTGGGCGCAGCAGTGCCCGCGGCCTATTTTTGTCGCACGGAGATCGTGGGCAAAGTCTCGGCCCATTCCGAGTCCAGCGGACGAAGTGTGCCGGCCCCACGCCCCAAGGCTATCGCACACCCCCTTTTTGGGCATATTTCCGCAGGACAAACTTGGCGCCAAGGGCTTGGGCTGCTCTTTTTTGGGCGCAGCAGTGCCCGCGGGCTATTTTTGTCGCGTGGAGGGGGTGGGCAAAGTCTCGGCCCACTTCGAGTCCGGCGGACGAAGTGCGCTAGCCCCACGCCCCAAGGCTATGGGCCAACCCCTTTTTTGGTATTTTTCCGCAGGACGAACTTGGCGCCAAGGGGTTCGGCTGCTCTTTTTTGGGCGCGGCTGTGCCCGCGGCCTATATTTCTCGTGGGGAGGGGGTGGGCAAAGTCTTGGCCCATTCCGAGTCCGGCGGACGAACTTCGCCAGCCCCACGCCCCAAAGCTATAGCCCAACCCGTTTTTCGGCATTTTTCCGCAGGACGAACTTGGCGCCAAGAGGTTCGGCCGCTCTTTTTTGGGTGCGGCTGTCCCGCGTCCTATTTTTGTCGTGGGGAGGGGGTGGGAAAAGTGTCAGCCCATTCCGAGTCCGGCGGATGAAGTTCGCCAGCCCCACGCCCCAAGGCTATAGCCCAACCCCTTTTTCGGCATTTTTCCGCAGGACGAACTTGGCGCCAAGGGGTTCGGGTGCTCTTTTTTGGGCGCGGCTGTGCTCACGGCCTGTTTTTCTCATGGGGAGAGGGTGGGCAAAGTCTCGGCCCTTTCCAAGAACGGCGGACGAACTTCGGCAGTCCCACGCCCCAAGGCTATAGCACACCCCTTTTTTGGGCATTTTTCCGCAGGACGAACTTGGCGCCAAGGGGTTCGGCTTATCTTTTTTGGGGCGGCATTGCCCGCGGCCTATTTTTGTCGTGGGGAGGGGGTGGGAAAAGCCTCGGCCCATTCCGAGTCCGGCGGACGAACTTCGGCAGCCCCACGCCCCAAGGCTATAGTCCACCCCTTTTTTGGGCATTTTTCCGCAGGACGAACTTGGTGCCAAGGGGTTCGGCTGCTCTTTTTTTGGCGCGGCTGTGCCCGTGGCCTATTTTTGTCACGGGGAGGGGGTGGGCAATGTCTCGCCCCATTCCGAGGAAGGCGGATGATCTTTGCCGGCCCCACACCCAAAGGCTATTGCACACCCCTTTTTTGGGCATTTTTCCGCTGGACGAACATGGTTCGAAGGGGTTCGGCTGCTCTTTTTTGGGCGCGGCTGCGCCCACGACCTGTTTTTCTCGTGGGGAGGGGGTGGCCAAAGTCTCGGCCCATTCCGAGTCCGGCGGACGAAGTTCGCCAGCCCCACGCCCCAAGGCTATAGCCCACCCCTTTTTTGGGCATTTTTCCACAAGACGAACTTGGCGCCAAGGGGTTCGGCTGCTCTTTTTTGGGCGCGGCTGTGCCCGCGGGCTATTTTGTTGCACGGAGAGGGTGGGCAAAGTCTCGGCACATACCGAGTCCGGCGGACGAAGTTCGCCCGCCCCACACCCCGAGGCCTTAGCCCACCCCTTTTTTGGGCATTTTTCCGCAGGACGAACTTGGCGCCAAGGGGTTCGGCTGCTCTTTTTTTGGCGCGGCTGTGCCCGTGGCCTATTTTTGTCACGGGGAGGGGGTGGGCAATGTCTCGGCCCATTCCGAGGAAGGCGGACGAAGTTCGCCAGCCCCACGCCCCAAGGCTATTGCCCACCCCCTTTTTGGGCATTTTTCCGTAGGACGAACCTGGCGCCTAGGGGTTCGGTGCTCTTTTTTTGGCGCGGCTGTGCCCGCGGCCTATTTTTGTCGCGGGGAGGGGGTGGGCAAGGTCTCGGCACATTCCGAGTCCGGCGGACGAAGTTCGCACGCCCCACGCCCCAAGGCTATAGCCCACCCCTTTTTTGGGCATTTTTCCGCAGGACGAACTTGGCGCCAAGGGGTTCATCTGCTCTTTTTTTGGCGCGGCTGTGCCCGCGGCCTATTTTTGTTGCAGGGAGGGGGTTGTCAAAGCCTCGGCCCATTCTGAGGCAGGCAGACGAAGTTCGCTAGCCCCACGCCCCAAGGCTATAGCCCACCCCCCTTTTTGGGCATTTTTCCGCAGGACGAACTTGGCGCCGAGGGGTTCGATTGCTCTTTTTTGTGCGGGGCTGAGTCCGCGGCCTATTTTTGGCGCGGGGAGGGGATGGGCAAAGTATCGACCCACTCCGGGTCCGGCGGACGAAGTTCACCCGCCCCACGCCCCAAGGCTATCGCCCACCCCTTTTTTGGGCATTTTTCCGCAGGACGAACTTGGCGCCAAGGGGTTCGGCTGCTCTTTTCCGGGTACGGATGTGCCCGCGGCATGTTTTTGCCGCGGGGAGGGGGTGGGCAAAGTCTCGGCCCATTCCGAGGAAGGCGGACGAAGTTCGCTAGCCCCACGCCGAAAGACTATAGCCCACCCCTTTTTTGGGCATTTTTCCGCAGGACGAACTTGGCGTCCAGGGGTTCGGCTGCTCCTTTTTGGGCGCAGCTGTGCCCGCGGCCTATTTTTGTCGCGGGGACGGGGTGGACATAGTCTCGGCCCATTCCGAATCCGGCGGACGAAGTTCGCCAGTCCCACGCCCCATGGCTATAGCACACCCCTTTTTTGGGCATTTTTCCGCAGGACGAACTTCGCGCCAACGGGTTCGGCTGCTCTTTTTTGGGCGTGGATGTGCCCGCGGGGTATTTTTGTCGCAGGGAAGGGGGTGGGCAAAGTCTCGGCCCTTTCCGAGTCCGGCGGATGAACTTCAGCAGCCCCCCGCCCCAAGGCTATAGCCCACCCCTTTTTTGGGCATTTTTCCGCCGGACGAACTTGGCGCCAAGCGGTTCGACTGCTCTTTTTTGTGCGCGGCTGTGTCCGCGGCCTATTTTTGGTGCGGGGAGGGCGTGGCCAAAGTCCCGGCCCATTCCGAGTCCGGCGGACGAAGTTCGCCAGCCCCACGCCCCGAGGCTATAGCCCACCCCTTTTTTGGGCGTTTTTCCGCGGGATGAACTTGGCGCCAAGTGGTGCAGCTGCTCTTTTTTGGGCGCGGCTGTGCCCGCGGCCTATTTTTGTCGTGGTGAGGGAGTGGGCAAAGTCTCGGCCCATTCTGTGGAAGGCGGACGAAGTTCGCCAGCCCCACGCCCCAAGGATATAGCCCACCCCTTTTTGGGCATTTTTCCGCTGGACGAACATGGCACCAAGGGGTTCGGCTATTCTTTTTTGGGCGCGGCTGTGCCCGCGGCCTATTTTTGTCGTGGGGACGGGGTGGCCAAAGTCTCGGCCTATTCCGAGTCCGACGGACGAAGTTCACCAGCCCCACGCCCCAAGGCTATAGCCCACCCCCTTTTTGGGCATTTTTCCGCAGGACGAACTTGGCGCCAAGGGGTTCGGCCGCTCTTTTTTGGGCGCGGCTGTGCCCGTGTTCTATTTTTGGCGCGGGGAGGGGGTGGGCAAAGTCTCGGCCCATTCCGAGGAAGGCGGATGAACTTTGCCGGCCCCACGCCCAAAGGCTATAGCACACCCGTTTATTGGGCATTTTTCCGCAGGACGAACTTGGTGTCGAGGGTTCGGCTGCTCTTTTTTGGTCGCGGCTGTGCCCGCGGCCAATTTTTTTCACGGGGAGGGGGTGGCCAAAGTCTCGGCCCATTCCGAGGAAGTCGGACGTAGTTCGCCGGCCCCACACCCAAAGGCTATAGCCCACCCCCTTTTTGGGCATTTGTCCGCAGGATGAACTTGGCGCCAAGGGGTTCGGCTGCTCTTTTTTGGGCGCGGCTGTGCCCGCGGCCTATTTCTGGCGAGGGGGAGGGGGTGGGCAAAGTCTCGGCCCATACCGAGGAAGGCGGATGAACTTTGCCGGCCCCACGCCCAAAGGCTATAGCACACCCCTTTTTTGGGCATTTTTCCGCAGGACGAACTTGGCGCCAAGGGTTCGGCTGCTCTTTTTTGGGCGCGACTGTGTCAGAGGCCTATTTTTTTCGCGGGGAGGGGATGCCCAAAGTCTCGGCCCATTCCGAGGAAGGCGGATGAAGTTCGCCAGCCCCACGCCCCAAGGCTAAAGCCCACCCCCTTTTTGGACATTTTTCCGCAGGATGAACTTGGCGCCAAGGGGTTCGGCTGCTCTTTTTTGGGCGCGGCTGTGCCCGTGGCCTATTTTTGTCGTGGGGATGGGGTGGGCAAAGTCTCGGCACATTCCGAGTCCGGCGGATGAATTTCGGCAGCCCAACGCCCCATGGCTATAGCACACCCCTTTTTTGTGCATTTTTCCGCAGGACGAACTGGGCGAAAAGGGGTTCGGCTGCTCTTTTTTGGGCGCGGCTGTGCCCGCGGCCTATTTTTGTCGCGGGGAGGAGGTGGCCAAAGACTCGGCCTATTCCGCGTCCGGCGGAAGAAGTTCGCCAGCCCCACGCCCCAAGGCTATAGCCCACCCCCTTTTTGGTCATTTTTCCGCAGGACGAACTTGGCGCCAAGGGGTTCGGCTGCTTGTTTTTGGGCGCGACTATGCCCGCCGCCTATTTTTGTTGCGGGGAGGGGGTGGCCAATGTCTCGGCCCATTCTGAGTCCGGCGGACGAAGTTCGCGGGCCCCACGCGCCAAGGCTATAGGCCACCCCCTTTTTGGGCTTTTTTCCACAGGACGAACTTGGCGCCAAGGGGTTCGGCTGCTCTTTTTTAGGCGCGGCTGAACCCACGGCCTATTTTTGTCACGGGGAGGGGGTGGACAAAGTCTCAGCCCATTCCAAGTTCGGCGGAGGAAGTGCGCCTGCCCCACGCCCCAAGGCTATAGCCCACCCCCTTTTTGGGCATTTTTCCGAAGGACGAACTTGGCGCCAAGGGGTTCGGCTGCTCTTTTTTAGGCGCGGCTGTGCCCGCGGCCTATTTTTGGCGTGTGGCGGGGGTGGGCAAAGTCTCGGCCCATTCAGAGGAAGGCATATGAACTTTGCCAGCCGACGCCCAAAGGCTATAGGACACCCCTTTTTTGGGCATTTTGCCACAGGACGAGCTTGGCACCAAGGGGTTCGGCTGCTCTTTTTTGGGCGCGGCTGTGCCCGCAGCCTATTTTTTGTCGCGGGGAGGCGGTGGCAAAGTCTCGGCCCATTCTGAGTCCGGCGGACGAAGTTCGCCGGCCCCACGCCAAAAGGCTATAGCAGACCCCTTTTTCGGGCATTTTTTCGCGGGACGAACTTGGCGCCAATGGGTTCGGCTGCTCTTTTTTAAGCGCGGCTGTGCCCGCGGCCTATTTTGGTCACGGGGAGGTGGTGGGATAAGTCTCAGCCCATTCCGAGTCCGGCGGACGAAGTTCGCCCGCCCCACGTCCGAAGGCTATGGCCAACCCCTTTTTGGGCATTTTTCCGCAAGACGAACTTGGCGGCATGGGGTTCGGCTGCTCTTTTTTGGGCGCGGCTGTGCCCGCGGCCTATTTTTGGTGAGGGGAGGGGGTGGGCAAAGTCTCGGCCCATTCCGAGGAAGGTGTACGAAGTTCGCCGGCCCCACGCCCAAAGGCTATAGCAGACCCGTTTTTCGGGCGTTTTTTCGCAGGACGAACTTGGCGCCAAGGGGTTCGGCTGCTTGTTTTTGGGCGCGGCTATGCCCGCCGCCTATTTTTGTTGTGGGGAGGGGGTGGCCAATGTCTCGACCCATTCTGAGTCCGGCGGACGAAGTTCGCGGGCCCCACGCCCAAAGGCTATAGCCCACCCCCTTTTTGGGCATTTTTTCGCGGGACGAACTTGGCGCCAAGGGGTTCGGCTGCTCTTTTTTAAGCGCGGCTGCGCCCGCGGCCTATTTTTGTCACGGGGAGGGGGTGGCCAAAGTCTCGGCCCATTCCGAGGAAGGTGTACGAAGTTCGCCGGCCCCACGCCCAAAGGCTATAGCACACCCCTTTTTTGGGCATTTTTCTGCAGGACGAACTTGGCGCCAAGGGGTTCGGCAGCTCTTTTTTGGGTGCGGCAGTGCCCGCGGCCTATTTTTGTCGCGGGGAGGCGGTGGCCAAAGTCTTGGGCCATTACGATTACGGCGGATGAAGTTCGCCGGCCCCACGCCCCAAGCCTATAGCCCACCCCCGTTTTGGGCATTTGTCCTCAGGACGAACTTGGCGCCAAGGGGGTCGGCTGCTCTTTTTTGGGCCCGGTTGTGCCCGCGGCTTATTTTTGTCGCGGGGAGGGGGTGGCCAAAGTCTCGTCCCATTCTGAGGAAGGCGGACGAAGTTCGCCGGCCGCACGCCCAAAGGCTGTAGCACACCCCTTTTTTGGGCATTTTTCTGCAGGACGAACTTGGCACCAAGAGGTTCGGTTGCTCCTTTTTGGGCGCGGCTGTGCCCGCGGCCTATTTTTGTCGCGGGGAGGGGGTGGCCAATGTCTCGGCCCAGTCTGAGTCCGGCGGACGAAGTTCGCTGGACCCACGGCCCAAGACTATAGCCCAGCCCCTTTCTGGGCATTTGTCCGCAGGACGAACTTGGCGCCAAGGGGTTCGGCTGCTCTTTTTTAGGCGCGGCTATGCGCGCAGCCTATTTTTGGCGCGGGGAGGGGGTGGGCAAAGTCTCGGCCCATTCTGACGAAGGCGGATGAACTTTGCCGGCCTACGCCCAAAGGCTATAGCCCACCCCCTTTCTGGGCGTTTGTCCGCAGGATGAACTTGGCGCCAAGCGGTTCGGCTGCTCTTTTTTAGGCGCGGCTGTGCCCGCGGCCTATTTTTGGCGCGGGGAGGGGGTGGGCAAAGTCTCGGCCCATTCAGAGGAAGGCATATGAACTTTGCCAGCCGACGCCCAAAGGCTATAGGACACCCCTTTTTTGGGCATTTTGCCACAGGACGAGCTTGGCACCAAGGGGTTCGGCTGCTCTTTTTTGGGCGCGGCTGTGCCCGCAGCCTATTTTTTGTCGCGGGGAGGCGGTGGCAAAGTCTCGGCCCATTCTGAGTCCGGCGGACGAAGTTCGCCGGCCCCACGCCAAAAGGCTATAGCAGACCCCTTTTTCGGGCATTTTTTCGCGGGACGAACTTGGCGCCAATGGGTTCGGCTGCTCTTTTTTAAGCGCGGCTGTGCCCGCGGCCTATTTTGGTCACGGGGAGGTGGTGGGATAAGTCTCAGCCCATTCCGAGTCCGGCGGACGAAGTTCGCCCGCCCCACGTCCGAAGGCTATGGCCAACCCCTTTTTGGGCATTTTTCCGCAAGACGAACTTGGCGGCATGGGGTTCGGCTGCTCTTTTTTGGGCGCGGCTGTGCCCGCGGCCTATTTTTGGTGAGGGGAGGGGGTGGGCAAAGTCTCGGCCCATTCCGAGGAAGGTGTACGAAGTTCGCCGGCCCCACGCCCAAAGGCTATAGCAGACCCGTTTTTCGGGCGTTTTTTCGCAGGACGAACTTGGCGCCAAGGGGTTCGGCTGCTTGTTTTTGGGCGCGGCTATGCCCGCCGCCTATTTTTGTTGTGGGGAGGGGGTGGCCAATGTCTCGACCCATTCTGAGTCCGGCGGACGAAGTTCGCGGGCCCCACGCCCAAAGGCTATAGCCCACCCCCTTTTTGGGCATTTTTTCGCGGGACGAACTTGGCGCCAAGGGGTTCGGCTGCTCTTTTTTAAGCGCGGCTGCGCCCGCGGCCTATTTTTGTCACGGGGAGGGGGTGGCCAAAGTCTCGGCCCATTCCGAGGAAGGTGTACGAAGTTCGCCGGCCCCACGCCCAAAGGCTATAACACACCCCTTTTTTTGGGCATTTTTCTGCAGGACGAACTTGGCGCCAAGGGGTTCGGCAGCTCTTTTTTGGTGTGCGGCAGTGCCCGCGGCCTATTTTTGTCGCGGGGAGGCGGTGGCCAAAGTCTCGGGCCATTACGATTCCGGCGGATGAAGTTCGCCGGCCCCACGCCCCAAGCCTATAGCCCACCCCCTTTTTGGGCATTTGTCCTCAGGACGAACTTGGCGCCAAGGGGGTCGGCTGCTCTTTTTTGGGCCCGGTTGTGCCCGCGGCTTATTTTTGTCGCGGGGAGGGGGTGGCCAAAGTCTCGTCCCATTCTGAGGAAGGCGGACGAAGTTCGCCGGCCGCACGCCCAAAGGCTGTAGCACACCCCTTTTTTGGGCATTTTTCTGCAGGACGAAGTTGGCGCCAAGAGGTTCGGTTGCTCCTTTTTGGGCGCGGCTGTGCCCGCGGCCTATTTTTGTCGCGGGGAGGGGGTGGCCAATGTCTCGGCCCAGTCTGAGTCCGGCGGACGAAGTTCGCTGGACCCACGGCCCAAGACTATAGCCCACCCCCTTTCTGGGCATTTGTCCGCAGGACGAACTTGGCGCCAAGGGGTTCGGCTGCTCTTTTTTAGGCGCGGCTGTGCGCGCAGCCTATTTTTGGCGCGGGGAGGGGGTGGGCAAAGTCTCGGCCCATTCTGACGAAGGCGGATGAACTTTGCCGGCCTACGCCCAAAGGCTATAGCCCACCCCCTTTCTGGGCATTTGTCCGCAGGATGAACTTGGCGCCAAGCGGTTCGGCTGCTCTTTTTTAGGCGCGGCTGTGCCCGCGGCCTATTTTTGGCGCGGGGAGGGGGTGGGCAAAGTCTCGGCCCATTCTGACGAAGGCGGATGAACTTTGCCGGCCTACGCCCAAAGGCTACAGCACACCCCTTTTTTGGGCATTTTGCCACAGGACGAGCTTGGCGCCAAGGTGTTCGGCTGCTCGTTTTTGGGCGCGGCTGTGCCCGCAGCCTATTTTTGTTGCGGGGAGGGGGTGGCCAATGTCTCGGCCCATTCTGAGTCCAGCGGACGAAGTTTGCGGGCCCCACGCCCCAAGGCTATAGCCCACCCCCTTTTTGGGCATTTTTCGCAGGACGAACTTGCCGCCAAGGGGTTCGGCGGCTCTTTTTTGGGCGCGGCTGTCCCCCGCGGCCTATTTTTGTCGTGGGGAGGCGGTGGGAAAAGTCTCGGCCCATGCCGAGTCCGGCGAACGAAGGTCGCCAGCCCCACGCCCCAAGGCGATAGTCCACCCCCTTTTTGGGCATTTTTCTGCAGGACGAACTTGGCGCCAAGGGGTTTGGCTGCTCTGTTTTGGGCGCGGCTGTGCCCGCGGCCTATTTTTGTCGCGGGGAGGGGATGGCCAAAGTCTCGGCGCATTCCGAGGAAGGCGGATGAACTTTGCCGGCCCCACGCCCAAAGGGTAGAGCACACCCCTTTTTTGGGCTTTTTTCCGCAGGACGAACTTGGCGCCAAGGGGTTCGGCTAATCTTTTTTGGGCGCGGCTGTGCCCGCGGCCTATTTTTGTCATGGGGAGAGGGTGGCCAAAGTCTCGGCCCATTCCGAGACCGGCGGACGAAGTGCGCCAGCCCCACGCCCCAAGGCTATAGCCCACCTCTTTTTTGGGCATTTTTCCGCAGGACGAACTTGGCGCCACGGGGTTCGGCTGGTCTTTTTTTGGGCGCGGCTGTTCCGGCGGCTTATTTTTGGCGCGGGGAGAGGGTGGCCAAAGTCTCGGCCCATTCCGAGGAAGGCGGATGAACTTTGCCGGCCCCATGCCCCAAGGCTATAGCACACCCCTTTTTTGGGCATTTTTCCGGAGGACGAACTTGGCGCCAAGTGGTTCGGCCGCCCTTTTTTGGGTACGGCTGTGCCCGCGGCCTATTTTTCTCGCGGGGAGGGGGTGGCCAAAGTCTTGGCCCATTCCGAGGAAGGCGGATGAACTTTGCCGGCCCCACGCCCAAACGCTATAGCACACCCCTTTTTTGGGCTTTTTTCCGCAGGACGAACTAGGGGCCAAGGGATTCGGCTGCTCTGTTTTGGGCGCGGCTGTGCCCACGGCCTATTTTTGTCACGGGGAGGGGGTGGGCAAAGTCTCGGCCCATTCCGAGTCCGGCGGACGAAGTTCGCCCGCCCCACGCCCCAAGGCTATAGCCCACCCCTTTTTGGCCATTTTTCCGCTGGACGAACTTGGCGCCAAGGGGTTCGGCTGCTCTTTTTTGGGCGCGGCTGTGCCCGCGGCCTATTTTTGTTGCGGGGAGGGGGTGGGCAGGGTCTTAGCGTAAACCTAGGAAATCGGATGAACTTTGCCGGCCCCACGCCCAACGGCTATAGCACACTCCTCTTTTGGGAATGTTTCCGCAGGACAGACTTGGCGCCAAGGGGTTCGGCTGCTCTTTTTTGGGCGCGGTTTTGCCCGATGCCTATTTTTGTCATGGGGAGGGGGTGGGAAATGTCTCGGCCCATTCCAAGCCCGGCGGACGAATTGCGCCAGCCCGACGCCCCAAGGCTATTGCCCACCCCCTTTTTGGGCATATTTCCGCCGGGCGAACTTGGCGCCAAGGGGTTCGGCTGCTCTTTTTTGGGCGCGCCTGTGCTCGCATACTATTTTTGTCGTGGGGAGGGGGTGACCAAAGTCTTGGCGCATTCCGAGAAAGGCGGTTGAAGTTCGCCGGCCCCACGCCCAAAGGTTATCGCACACCCATTTTTTGGGCATTTTTCCGCAGGGCGAACTTGGCGCCAAGGGGTTCGGCTGCTCTTTTTTGGGTGCGGCTGTGCCCGCGGCCTATTTTTTCTCCGGGAGGGGGTGGGCAAAGTCTCGGCCTATTCCGAGGAAGGCGGACGAAGTTTGCCGGCCGCACGCCCAAATGCTAAGGCCCACCCCTTTTTTGGGCATTTTTCCGCAGGACGAACTTGGCGCCAAGGGGTTCGGCTGTTCTTTTTTGATCGCGGCTGTGCCCGCGGCCTATTTTTCTCTCGGGGAGGGGGTGGGCAAAGTCTCGGCCTGTTCCGAGACCGGCGGATGAAGTTCGCCAGCCCCACGCCCCAAGGCTATAGCCCACCCCCTTTTTGGGCATTTTTCCGCAGGACGAACTTGGCGCCAAGGGGTTCGGCTGCTCTTTTTTGGGCGCGGCTGTGCCCGCGGCCTATTTTTGTCGTCGGGAGGGGGTGGGAAAAGTCTCGGCCCATTCCGAGTCCGGCGGACGAACGTCGCCAGCCCCACGCCCCAAGGCGATAGCCCACCCCCTTTTTGGGCATTTTTCTGCCGGACGAACTTGGCGCCAAGGGGTTCGGCTGTTCTTTTTTGGTCTCGGCTGTGCCTGCGGCCTATTTTTGGCACAGGGAGGGGTTGGGCAACGTCTCGGCCCATTCCGAGAAAGGCGGACGAAGTTCAACGGCCCCACGCCCAAAGCCTATAACACACCCCTTTTTTGGGCATTTTGCCGCAGGACGAACTTGGCACCAAGGGGTTCGGCGGCTCTTTTTTGAGCGCCTGTGCCCGCGGCCTATTTTTCTCTCGGGGAGGGGGTGGGCAAAGTCTCGGCCCATTCCGAGGAAGGCGGACGAAGTTTGACGGCCCCACGGCCAAAGGCTAAGGCCCACCCCTTTTATGGGCATTTTTCCGCAGGACGAACTTGGCGCCGAGGGGTTCGGCTGCTCTTTCTTGGGCGCGGCTGTGGCCGCTGCCTATTTTTGTCGCGGGGAGGGGGTGGACAAAGTCTCAGCCCATTCTCAGGAAGGCGGAATAACTTTGCCGGCCCCACGCCCAAAGGGTATAGCACACCCCTTTTTTGGGCATTTTTCGCAGGACGAACTTGGCACCAAGGGGTTCAGCTGCTCTTTTTTGGGCGCGGCTGTGCCCGCGGCCTATTTTTGTCATGGGGAGGCGGTGGGGAAAAAGTCTCGGCCCATGCCAAGGAAAGCGGATGAACTTTGCCGGCCCCACTCCCAAAGGCTATAGCTCACCCCTTTTTTGGGCATTTTTCCGCAGGACGAACTTGGCGCCAAGGGGTTCGGCTGCTTTTTTTGGGCGCGGCCATTTTTGTCGCGGAGAGGGGGTGGCCAAAGTCTCGGCCCATTCCGAGGAAGGCGGATGAAATTTTCTGGCCCCACGCCCAAAGGCTATAGCACACCCCCTTTTTTGGGCATTTTTCCGCAGGACGAACTTGGTGCCAAGGCGTTCGGCTGCTCTTTTTTGGGCGCGGCTGTGCCCGCGGCCTATTTTTGTCGCGGGGAGGGGGTAGCCAAAGTCTCGGCCCATTCCGAGGAAGGCGGATGAACTTTGCCGGCCCCACGCCTCAAGGCTATAGCACACCCCTTTTTTGGGCATTTTTCTGCAGGACGAACTGGGCGCCAAGGCGTTCGGCTGCTCTTTTTTGGGCGCAGCTGTGCCCGCGCCCTATTTTTGTTGTGGGGAGCAGGTGGCCAAAGTCTCGGCCCATTCCGAGGAAGGCGGATGAACTTTGCCGGCCCCACGCCCAAAGGCTATAGCACACCCTTTTTTGGGCATTTTTCCGCAGGATGAACTTGGCGCCAAGGGATTCGGCTGCTCTTTTTTGGGCGCGGCTGTGCCCGCGCCATATTTTTATCGCGGGGAGGGGGGTGGCCAAAGTCTCGGCGCATTCCGAGGAAGGCGGATGAACTTTGCCGGCCCCACGCCCAAGGGCTATAGCACACCCCCTTTTTTGGGCATTTTTCCGCAGGACGAACTTGGCGCCAAGGGGTTCGGCTGCTCTTTTTTGGGTACGGCTGTGCCCGCGGCCTATTTTTGTCGGGGGGAGGGGGTGGGCAAAGTCTCGGCCCTTTCCAAGTCTGGCGGATGAACTTCGGCAGCCCCACGCCCCAAGGCTATAGCCCACCCCCTTTTTGGGCATTTTTACGCAAGACGAACTTGGCGCCAAGGGGTTCGGCTGCTCTGTTTTGGGCGTGGCTGTGCCCGCGGCCTATTTTTGTCGCGGGGAGGGGGTGGCCAAAGTCTCGGCCCATTCCGAGTCCGGCGGACGAAGTTGGCCAGCCCCACGCCCCAAGGCTATATCCCACCCCGTTTTTGGGCATTTTTCCGCAGGACGGACTTGGCGCCAAGGTGTTCGGGTGCTCTTTTTTGGGCACGGCTGTACCCGCGGCCTATTTTTGTCGCCGGGAGGGGGTGGGAAAAGTCTCGGCCCATTCCGAGTCCGGCGGACGAAGTTCGCCTGCCCCACGCCCCAAGGCTATAGCCCACCCCCTTTTTGGCCATTTTTCGCAGGACGAACTTGGCGCCAGGGGGTTCGGCTGCTCTTTTTTTGGTACAGCTGTGCCCACGGCCTATTTTTGTCGCGGGGAGGGGGTGGGCAATGTCTCGGCCCTTTCCAAGTCTGGCGGATGAACTTCGGCAGCCCCACGCCCCAAGACTATAGCCCAACCCCTTTTTGGGCATTTTTCCGCAAGACGAACTTGGCGCCAAGGTGTTTGGCTGCTCTTTTTTGGGCACGGCTGTACCCGCGGCCTATTTTTGTCGCGGGGAGGGGGTGGGAAAAGTCTCAGCCCATTCCGAGTCCGGCGGACGAAGTTCGCCTGCCCCACGCCCCAAGGCTATAGCCCACCCCCTTTTTGGCCATTTTTCGCAGGACGAACTTGGCGCCAAGGCGTTCGGCTGCTCTTTTTTGGGTGCGGCTGTACCCGCGGCCTATTTTTGTCGCGGGGAGGGGGTGGGAAAAGTCTCGGCCCATTCCGAGTCCGGCGGACGAAGTTGGCCAGCCCCACGCCCCAAGGCTATAGCCCACCCCTTTTTTGGGCATTTTTCCGCTGGACGTACTTGGCGCCAAGGGGTTCGGCTGCTCTTTTTTGGGCGCGGCTTGTCCCGCAGCCTATTTTTGTCATGGGGAGGGGGTGGGCAAAGTCTCGGCCCATTCAGAGTCCGGCGGACGAAGTTTGCCAGCCCCACGTCCCAAGGCTATAGCCCACCCCCTTTTTGGGCATTTTTCCGCAAGACGCACTTGGCGCCAAGGGGTTCGGCTGCTCTTTTTTGGGTGCGGTTGTGCCCGCAGCTTATTTTCAGTGCAGGGAGGGGGTGGACAAAGTCTCGGCCCATTCCGAGGAAGGCGGATGAACTTTGCCGGCCCCACGCCCAAAGGCTATAGCACACCCCCATTTTTGGGCATTTTTCCGTAGGACGAACTCGGCGCCAAGGGGTTCGGCTGCTCTTTTTTGGGCGTGGCAGTGCACGCGGCCTATTTTTATTGCGGGGAGGGGGTGGGCAAAGTCTCGGCCCATTCCGAGTCCGACGGACGAAGTGCGCCAGCCCCACGCCCCAAGGCTATAGGCCACCCCTTTTTTGTGTATTTTTCCGCAGGACGAACTTGGCGCCAAGGGGTTCGGCTGCTCTTTTTCGGGCGCGGCTGTGCCCGTGGCCTATTTTTGGAGCGGGGATCGGGTGGCCAAAGTCTCGGCCAGTTCCGAGGATGGCGGATGAACTTTGCCGGCCCCACACCGAAAGGCTATAGCACACCCCTTTTTTGGGCATTTTTCCACAGGACGAACTTGGCGCCAAGGGGTTCGGCTGCTCATTTTTGGGCGAGGCTGTGCCCGCAGCTTATTTTTAGCGCGGGGAGGGGTGGGCAAAGTCTCGGCCCATTCCGAGGAAGGCGGATGAACTTTGCCGGCCCCACGCCCCAAGGCTATAGCAGACCCCTTTTTTGGGTATTTTTCCGCAGGACGAACTTGGAGCCAAGGGGTTCGGCTGCTCTTTTTCGGGCGCGGCTCTGCCCGTGGCCTATTTTTGGAGCGGGGAGCGGGTGGCCAAAGTCTCGGCCCATTCCGAGGATGGCGGATGAACTTTGCCGGCCCCCACGCCCCAAGGCTATCGCACACCCCCTTTTTTGGGCATTTTTCTACAGGACGAACTTGGCCCCAAGGGGTTCGGCTGCTCTTTTTTGGGCGCGGCTGTGCCCGCAGCCTATTTTTGTTGCAGGGAGGGGGTGGGCAATGTCTCGGCCCATTCCGAGTCCGGCGGACGAAGTTTGCCCGCCCCACGCCCCAAGGCTATAGCCCACCCCTTTTTTGGACATTTTTCCACAGGACTGACTTGGCGCCAAGGTGTTCGGCTGCTCTTTTTTGGGCACGGCTGCACCCGCGGCCTATTTTTGTCGTGGGGAGGGGGTGGGGAAAGTCTCGGCCCATTCCGAGTCCGGCGGACGAAGTTCGCCTGCCCCACGCCCCAAGGCTATAGCCCACCCCCTTTTTGGCCATTTTTTCCGCAGTACGAACTTGGCGCCAAGGGGTTCGGCTGCACTTTTTTCGGCGCAGCTGTGCCCGTGGCCTATTTTTGTTGTGGGGAGGGGTTGGGCAAAGTCTCGGCCCTTTCCAAGTCCGGCGGACGAAGTTCGCCAGCCCCACGCCCCAAGGCTATAGCCCACCCCCCTTTTTGGGCATTTTTCTGCAGGACGAACTTGGCGCCAACGGGTTCGGCTGCTCTTTTTTGGGCGCGGCTGAACCCACGGCCTATTTTTGTCACGGGGAGGGGGTGGACAAAGTCTCAGCCCATTCCAAGTTCGGCGGACGAAGTGCGCCTGCCCCACGCCCCAAGGCTATAGCCCACCCCCTTTTTTGGGCATTTTTCCGCTGGACGAACTTGGCGCCAAGGGGTTCGTCTGCTCTTTTTTCGGCGCAGCTGTGCCCGCGGCCTATTTTTGTCGCGGGGAGGGGGTGGGCAAAGTCTCGGCCCATTCCAAGTCCGGCGGACGAAGTGCGCCAGCCCCACGCCCCAAGGCTATAGCCCACCCCCTTTTTGGGCATTTTTCCGCAGGACGAACTTGGCGCCAACGGGTTCGGCTGCTCTTTTTTGGGCGCGGCTGATCCCACGGCCTATTTTTGTCACGGGGAGGGGGTGGACAAAGTCTCAGCCCATTCCAAGTTCGGCGGACGAAGTGCGCCTGCCCCACGCCCCAAGGCTATAGCCCACCCCCTTTTTGGGCATTTTTCCGCAGGACGAACTTGGCGCAAAGGGGTTCGTCTGCTCTTTTTTTTGGGCGCGGCTGTGCCCGCGGCCTATTTTTGTCATGGGGAGGGGTTGGGCAAAGTCTCGGCCCATTGCGAGTGCGGCGGACGAAGTTCGCAACCCCCACGCCCCGAGGCTATAGCCCACCCCTTTTTTGGGCATTTTTCCGCAGGACGAACTTGGTGCCAAGGGGTTCGGCTGCTCTTTTTTGGGTGCGGCTGTGCCCGCGGCCTATTTTTGGTGCAGGGAGTGGGTGGACAAAGTCTCGGCCCATTCCAAGGAAGGCGGATGAACTTTGCCGGCCCCACGTCCCAAGGCTATAGCCCACCACTTTTTTGGGTAATTTTCCACAGGACGAACTTGGCGCCAAGGGGTTCGGCTGCTCTTTTTTGGGCGCGGCTGTGCCCGCGGCCTATTTTTGTCACGGGGAGGGGATGGGAAAAGTCTCGGCCCGTTCTGAGTTCGGCGGATGAACTTCGGCAGCCCCACGCCCAAGGCTATTGCACACCCCTTTTTTGGGCATTTTTCCGCAGGACGAACTGGGCGCCAAGGGGTTCGGCTGCTCTTTTTTGGGCACGGCTGATCCCGCGGCCTATTTTTGTCACGGGGAGGGGGTGGGCAAAGTCTCGGCCCATTCCGAGTCCGGCGGACGAACTTCGCCAGCCCCACGCCCCAAGGCGATAGCCCACCCCCCTTTTTGGGCATTTTTCCGCAGGGCGAACTTGGCGCCAAGGGGTTTGGCTGCTCTTTTTTGGGTACGGCTCTGCCCGCGGCCTATTTTTGTCGCGGGGAGGGGGTGGGAAAAGTCTCGGCATATTCCGAGTCGGGCGGATGAAGTTCGCCAGCCCCACGCCCCATGGCTATAGCCCACCCCCTTTTTGGGCATTTTTCTGCCGGACGAACTTGGCGCCAAGGGGGTTCGGCTGTTCTTTTTTGGTCTCGGCTGTGCCTGCGGCCTATTTTTGGCACAGGGAGGGGTTGGGCAACGTCTCGGCCCATTCCGAGAAAGGCGGACGAAGTTCAACGGCCCCACGCCCAAAGCCTATAACACACCCCTTTTTTGGGCATTTTGCCGCAGGACGAACTTGGCACCAAGGGGTTCGGCTGCTCTTTTTTGGACGCGGCTGTGCCCGCGGCCTATTTTTGTCATGGGGAGGGGGTGGGAAAATGCTCGGCTCATTCCGAGTCCGGCGGACGAAGTTAGCCAGCCCCACGCCCCAAGGCTATAGCCCACCCCCTTTTTGGGCATTTTTTCGCTGGACAAACTTGGGGCCCGGGGGTTCGACTGCTCTTTTTTGGGCGCGGCTGTGCCCGCGGCCTATTTTTGTCGCGGGGAGGGGGTGGGAATAGTCTCGGCCCATTCCGAGTTCGGCGGACGAACTTCGCCAGCCCCACGCCCCAAGGCGATAGCCCACCCCCTTTTTGGGCATTTTTCCGCAGGGCGAACTTGGCGCCGAGGGGTTCGAATGCTCTTTTTTGGGCGCGGCTGGGCCCGCGGCCTATTTTTGTCACGGGGAGGGTCTGGGGAAAGTCTCGGCCCATTCCGAGTCCGGCGGACGAAGTACGCCAACCCCACGGCCCAAGGCTATTGCCCACCCCTTTTTTGGGCATTTTTCCGCAGGATGAACTTGGCGCCAAGGGGTTCGGCTGCTCGTTTTTTGGCGCGGCTGTGCCTGCGGCTGATTTTTGTTGCGGGGAGTGGGTGGGAAAAGTCTCGGCCCATTCCGAGTCCGGCGGACGAAGTTCGCCTGCCCGACGCCCCAAGGCTATAGCCCACCCCTTTTTTGGGCATTTTTCCGCAGGACGAACTTGGCGCCAAGGGGTTCGGCTGCTCTTTTTTGGGCGCGGCTGTGCCCGCGGCCTATTTTTGTCTGGGCCCATTCCGAGTCCGGCGGACGAAGTGCACCGGCCCCACGCCCCAAGGCCAGCCCCACGTCCCAAGGCTATAGCCCACCCCCTTTTTGGGCATTTTTCCGCAGGACGAACTTGGCGCCACGGGGTTTGGCAGCTCTTTTTCCGGTGCGGCTGTGCCCGCGGCCTATTTTTGTCGCGGGGAGGGGGTGGGGAAAGTCTCGTCCCATTCCGAGTCCGGCGGACGAAGTTCGCCCGCCCCACGCACCAAGGCTATAGCCCACCCCCCTTTTGGGCATTTTTCCGCAGGTCGAACTTGGCGCCAAGGGGTTCGGCTGCTCTTTTTTGGGCGCGGCTCCGCCCGCGGCCTATTTTTATCGTGGGGAGGGGGTGGGAAAAGTCTCAGCCCATTCGGAGTCCGGCGGACGAAGTTCGCCAGCCCCACGCCCCAAGGCTATAGCCCACCCCCTTTTTGGGCATTTTTCCGCAAGACGAACCTTGCGCCAAGGGGTTTGACTGCTCTTTTTTGGGCGCGGCTGTGCCCGCGGCCGATTTTTGTCATGGGGAGGGGGTGAGGAATGTCTCGGTCCATTCCGAGTCCAGCGGTCGATGTTCCCCAGCCCCACGCCCCAAGGCTACAGCCCACCCCTTTTTTGAGCATTTCTCCGCAGGACGAACTTGGCGCCAAAGGGTTCGGCTGCTCTTTTTTGGGCGCGGCGGTGCCCGCAGGCTATTTTTGTTGCGGGGAGGGGGTGGGAAAAGTCTCGGCCCATTCCGAGTCCGGCGGACAAAGTTCGCCAGCCCCACGCCCCAAGGCTATAGGCCACCCCTTTTTTGGGCATTTTTCCGCAGGACGAACTTGGCGCCAAGGGGTTCAGCTGCTCTTTTTTGGGCGCGGCTGTGCCCGCGGCCTATTTTTGTCCCGGGGAGGGGGTGGGCAAAATCCCGGCCCATTCCGAGTCCGGCAGACGAAGTCCGCCAGCCCCACGCCCCAAGGCTATAGGCCACCCCTTTTTTGGGCATTTTTCCGCGGGGTGAAATTGGCACCCAGGGGCTCGCCTGCCCTTTTTTGGGCGCGGCTGGGCCCGCGGACTATTTTTGTCGTGGGGAGGGGGTGGGAAAGTCTCGGCCCATTCCGAGTCCGGCGTACGAACTTCGGCAGCCCCACACCCCAGGGCTATAGCACACCCCTTTTTTGGGCATTTTTCCGCAGGACGAACTTGGCGCCAAGGGGTTCGGCTGCTCCTTTTTGGGTGCGGCTGTGCCCGCGGCCTATTTTTGTCGTGGGGAGGGGGTGGGGAATGTCTCGGCCCATTCCGAATCCGGCGGACGATGTTCGCCAGCCCCACGCCCGATGGCTATAGCCCACCCCCTTTTTGAACATTTTTCCGCAGGACGAACTTGGCGCCAAGGGGTTCGGTTGCTTGTTTTTGGGCACGGCTGTGCCCGCAGCTTATTTTTAGTGCGGGGAGGGGGTGGGCAAAGTCTCGGCCCATTCCGAGGATGGCGGATGAACTTTGCCGGCCCCACGCCCAAAGGCTATACCACACCCCTTTTTTGGGCATTTTTCCGCAGGACGAACTTGGTACCAAGGGGTTCGGTTGCTCTTTTTTGGGCGCGGCTGTGCCCGTGGCCTATTTTTGTTGCGGGAAGGGGGTGGGCAAAGTCTCGACAAATTCCGAGTCCGGCGGACGAAGTTCGCCGGCCCCAAGCCCCAAGGCTATAGCCCACCTCTTTTTTGGGTATTTTTCCGCAGGACGAACTTGGCGCCAAGGGGTTCGGCTGCTCTTTTTTGGGCGCGGCTGTGCCCGCAGCCTATTGTTGTCGCGGGGAGGGGGGTGGGAAAAGTCTCGGCCCGTTCTGAGGCCGGCGGACGAACTTCGGCAGCCCCAAGCCCCAAGGCTATAGCACACCCCCTTTTTTGGGCATTTTTGCGCAGGACGAACTTGGCGCCACGGGGTTTGGCAGCTCTTTTTTCGGTGCGGCTGTGCCCGCGGCCTAGTTATGTCGTGGGGAGGGGGTGGCGAAGGTCTCGTCCCATTCCGAGTCCGGCAGACGAAGTTCGCCAGCCCCACGCCCCAAGGCTATAGGCCACCCCTATTTTGGCATTTTTCCGCAGGATGAACTTGGCGCCAAGGGGTTCGGCTGCTCGTTTTTTGGCGCGGCTGTGCCCGTGGCCTATTTTTGTCGCGGGGAGGGGGTGGGAAAAGTCTCGGCCCATTCCGAGTCCGGCGGACGAAGTTCGCCTGCCCGACGCCCCAAGGCTATAGCCCACCCCTTTTTTGGGCATTTTTCCGCAGGACGAACTTGGCGCCAAGGGGTTCGGCTGCTCTTTTTTGGGCGCGGCTGTGCCCGCGGCCTATTTTTGTCGCGGGGAGGGGGTGGGGAATGTCTCGGCCCATTCCGAGTCCGGCGGACGATGTTCGCCTGCCCCACGCCCCAAGGCTATAGCCCACCCCTTTTTTGTGCATTTTTCCGCAGGACGAACTTGGCGCCGAGGGGTTCGAATGCTCTTTTTTGGGCGCGGCTGGGCCTGCGGCCTATTTTTGTCACGGGGAGGGTCTGGGGAAAGTCTCGGCCCATTCCGAGTCCGGCGGACGAAGTACGCCAACCCCACGGCCCAAGGCTATTGCCCACCCCTTTTTTGGGCATTTTTCCGCAGGATGAACTTGGCGCCAAGGGGTTCGGCTGCTCGTTTTTTGGCGCGGCTGTGCCTGCGGCTGATTTTTGTTGCGGGGAGTGGGTGGGAAAAGTCTCGGCCCATTCCGAGTCCGGCGGACGAAGTTCGCCTGCCCGACGCCCCAAGGCTATAGCCCACCCCTTTTTTGGGCATTTTTCCGCAGGACGAACTTGGCGCCAAGGGGTTCGGCTGCTCTTTTTTGGGCGCGGCTGTGCCCGCGGCCTATTTTTGTCGCGGGGAGGGGGTGGGGAATGTCTCGGCCCATTCCGAGTGCGGCGGACGATGTTCGGCAGCCCCACGCCCCAAGGCTATAGCCCACCCCTTTTTTGGGCATTTTTCCGCAGGACGAACTTGGCGCCAAGGGGTTCGCCTGCTCTTTTTTAGGCGCGGCTGGGCCCGTGGCCTATTTTTGTCGCGGGGGGGGGGGGGTGGGAAATGCTCGGCCCATTCCGAGTCCGGCGTACGAACATCGGCAGACCCACGCCCCAAGGCTATAGCACACCCCTTTTTTGGGCATTTTTCCACAGGACGAACATGGCGCCAAGGGGTTCGGCTGCTTTTTTTTGGAAGCGGCTGAGCCCGCGGCCTATTTTTGTCGTGGGGAGGGGGTGGAAAAAGTCTCGGCCCATTCCGAGTCCGGCGGACGAAGTACGCCAACCCCACGGCCCAAGGCTATTGCCCACCCCTTTTTTGGGCATTTTTTCCGCAGGATGAACTTGGCGCCAAGGGGTTCGGCTGCTCGTTTTTTGGCGCGGCTGTGCCTGCGGCTGATTTTTGTTGCGGGGAGTGGGTGGGGAATGTCTCGGCCCATTCCGAGTCCGGCGGACGATGTTCGCCAGCCCCACGCCCCAAGGCTATAGCCCACCCCTTTTTTGGGAATTTTTCCGCAGGACGAACTTGGCGCCGAGGGGTTTGGCTGCTTTTTTTTGGGCGCGGCTGTACCTGCGGCCTATTTTTGTAGCGGGGAGGGGGTGGGCAAATTCTCGGCCCATTCCAAGGAAGGCGGAGGAAGTTCGCCAGCCCCACGCCCCAAGGCTATAGCCCACCTTTTTTTTGGGGGATTTTTCCGCAGGGCAAACTTGGCACCAAGGGGTTCGCCTGCTCTTTTTTGGGCGCGGCTGGGCCCGCGGCCTATTTTTGTCGCGGGGAGGGGGTGGGAAAAGTCTCGGCCCATTCCGAGTCCGGCGGACGAAGTGCGCCCGCCCCACGCCCCAAGGCTATAGCCCACCCCCATTTGGGCATTTTTCCGCAGGACGAAGTTTGCGCCAAGGGGTTCGGCTCCTCTTTCTTGGGCGCAGCTGTGCCCGCGGCCTATTTTTGTCGCGGGGAGGGGGTGGTTCATGTCTCGGCCCATTCCGAGTCCGGCAGATGAAGTTCGCCCGCCCCACGCCCCAAGGCTATAGCCCACCCCTTTTTTGGGCATTTTTCCGCAGGACGAACTTGGCGCCAAGGGGTTCGGCAGCTCTTTTTTGGGCGCGGCTGTGCCCGCAGCCAATTTTTGTCGCGGGGAGGGGGTGGTCAAAGTCTCGGCCCATTCCGTGTCCGGCGGACGAAGTGCGCCCGCCCGACGCCCCAAGGTTATAGCCCACCCCTTTTTTGGGCATTTTTCCGCAGGAAGAACTTGGCGCCAAGGGGTTCAGCTGCTCTTTTTTGGGCATGGCTGTGCCCGCGGCCTATTTTGACACGGGGAGGGGGTGGCCAAAGTCTCGGCCCATTCTGAGTCCGGCGGACGAAGTGCGCCCCCCCACGCCCCAGAGCTATAGCCGACCCTTTTTTGGGCATTTTTCCGCAGAACGAACTTGGCGCCAAGGGGTTCGGCTGCTCTTTTTTGGGCGCGGCTGTGCCCGTGGCCTATTTTTGTCGCGGGGAGGGGGTGGGCAAACTCTCAGCACATTCCGAGTCCGGCGGACGAAGTGCGCCCGCCCCACGCCCCAAGGCTATAGCCCACCCCCATTTGGGCATTTTTCCGCAGGACGAACTTGGCGCCATGGGGTTCGGCTCCTCTTTCTTGGGCGCAGCTGTGCTCGCGGCCTATTTTTGTTGCGGGGATTCGGTGGTCCATGTCTCGGCCCATTCCGAGTCCGGCGGACGAAGTTCGCCGGCCCCAAGCCCCAAGGCTATAGCCCACCTCTTTTTTGGGTATTTTTCCGCAGGACGAACTTGGCGCCAAGGGGTTCGACTGCTCTTTTTGGGGTGCGGCTATGCCCGCGGCCTATTGTTGTCACGGGGAGGGGGTGGGAAAAGTCTCGGCCCGTTCTGAGGCCGGCGGACGAACTTCGGCAGCCCCACGCCCGATGGCTATAGCCCACCCCCTTTTTGAGCATTTTTCCGCAGGACGAACTTGGCGCCAAGGGGTTCGGTTGCTCGTTTTTGGGCACGGCTGTGCCCGCAGCTTATTTTTAGTGCGGGGAGGGGGTGGGCAAAGTCTCGGCCCATTCCGAGGATGGCGGATGAACTTTGCCGGCCCCACGCCCAAAGGCTATACCACACCCCTTTTTTGGGCATTTTTCCGCAGGACGAACTTGGCACCAAGGGGTTCGGTTGCTCTTTTTTGGGCGCGGCTGTGCCCGTGGCCTATTTTTGTTGCGGGGAGGGGGTGGGCAAAGTCTCGACAAATTCCGAGTCCGGCGGACGAAGTTCGCCAGCCCCAAGCCCCAAGGCTATAGCCCACCTCTTTTTTGGGTATTTTTCCGCAGGACGAACTTGGCGGCAAGGGGTCGGCTGCTCTTTTTTGGGCGCGGCTGCGTCCGCGGCCTATTTTTGTCACGGGGAGGGGGTGGGAAAAGTCTCGGCCCATTCCGAGTCCGGCGGACGAACTTAGCCAGCCCCACCCCCCAAGGCTATAGCACACCCCTTTTTTGGGCATTTTTCCGTAGGACGAACTTGGCGCCAAGCGGTTCGACTGCTCTTTTTTAGGCGCAGCTGTGGCCGCGGGCTATTTTTGGCGTGGGGAGGGGGTGGGCAAAGTCTTGGCCCATTCCGAGGAAGGCGGATAAACTTTGCCGGCCCCATGCCCAAAGGCTATAGCACACCCCTTTTTTGGGAATTTTCCCATAGGACGAACTTGGCGCCATGGGGTTTGGCTGCTCTTTTTTGGGCGCGGCTATGCCCGCGGCCTATTTTTGTCGCGGGGAGGGGGTGGGCAAAGTCTCGGCCCATTCCGAGGAAGGGGGACGAAGTGCGCCGGGCCCACGCCCAAAGGCTATTGTACACCCCTTTTTCGGGCATTTTTCCGAAGGACGAACTTGGCGCTAAGGGCTTTGGCCGCTCTTTTTTGGGCGCCGCTGTGCCCGCGGCCTATTTTTGTCGTGGTGAGGGGGTGGGAAAAGTCTCGGCCCATTCCGAGTCCGGCGGACGAACTTCGGCAGCCCCACGCCCCAACGCTATAGCACACCCCTTTTTTGGGCATTTTTCCGCAGGACGAACTTGGCGCCAAGGGGGTCGACTGCTCTTTTTTGGGCGCGGCTATGCCCGTGGCCTATTTTTGGTGCAGCGAGGGGGTGGCCAAAGTCTCGGCCCATTCCGAGGACGGCGGATAAACTTTGCCGGCCCCACACCCGAAGGCTATAGAACACCCCATTTTTGGGCATTTTTCCGCAGGACAAACTTGGCGCCAAGGGGTTTGGCTGCTTTTTTTTGGGCGCGGCTGAGTCCGCGGCCTATTTTTGTCATGGGGAGGGGGTGGGAAAGGTCTCGGCCCATTCCGAGTCCGGGGGATGAAGTTCGCCGGCCCCACGCCCCAAGGCTATATAGCCCACCCCTTTTTTGGGCATTTTTCCGCAGGACGAACTTGGCGCCAAGGGGGTCGGCTGCTCTTTTTTGGGCGCGGCAGTGCCCATGGCCTATTTTTGACGTGCGGACGGGGTGGACAAAGCCTCTGCCCATTCCGAGTCCGGTGGACGAAGTTCGCCTGCCCCACGCCCCGAGGCTATAGCCCACCTCTTTTTTAGACATTTTTCCGCAGGACGAACTAGGGGCCAAGGGCTTCGGCTGCTCTTTTTTGGGCGCGGCTGTGCCTGTGGCCTATTTTTGTCGCGGGGAGGGGGTGGGCAAACTCTCGGCACATTCCAAGTCCGGCGGACGAAGTGCGCCCGCCCCACGCCCCAAGGCTATAGCCCACCCCATTTGGGCATTTTTCCGCAGGACGAAGTTTGCGCCAAGGGGTTCGGCTCCTCTTTCTTGGGCGCAGCTGTGCCCGCGGCCTATTTTTGTCGCGGGGAGGGGGTGGTTCATGTCTCGGCCCATTCCGAGTCCGGCAGATGAAGTTCGCCCGCCCCACGCCCCAAGGCTATAGCCCACCCCTTTTTTGGGCATTTTTCCGCAGGACGAACTTGGCGCCAAGAGGTTCGGCTGCTCTTTTTTGGGCGCGGCTGTGCCCGCGGCCTATTTTTGTCGTGGGGAGGGGGTGGGAAAAGTTTTGGCCCATTCGGAGTCCGGCGGACGAAGTTCGCCAGCCCCACGCCCCAAGGCTATAGCCCACCCCCTTTTTGGGCATTTTTCCGCAGGACGAACTTGGCGCCAAGGGGTTCGGCTGCTCTTTTTTGGGAGCGGCTGTGCCCGCGGCCTATTTTTGTCGCAGGGAGGGGGTGGGCAACGTCTCGGCCCATTCCGAGTCCGGCGGACGAAGTTCGCCCGCCCCACGCCCCAAGGCTATAGCCCACCCCTTTTTTGAGCATTTTTCTACAGGACGAACTTGGCGCCAAGGGGTTCGGGTTCTCTTTTTTGGACGCGGCTGTGCCCGCGGCCTATTTTTGGCGCGGGGAGGGGGTGGGAAAAGTCTCGGCCCATTCCGAGTCCGGCGGACGAAGTTCGCCAGCCCCACGCCCCAAGGCTAAAGCCCACCCCTTTTTTGGGCATTTTTCCGCAGGACGAACATGGCGCCAAGGGGTTCGGCTGCTCTTTTTTGGGCGCGGCTGCACCCGCGGCCTATTTTTGTCGCGGGGAGGGGGTGGTCAGAGTCTCGGTCCATTCCGATTTCGGCGGACGAAGTGCGCCAGCCCCACGCCCCAAGGCTATAGCCCACTCCCTTTTTGGGCATTCTTCCGCAGGACGAATTTGGCGCCAAGGGGTTCGGCTGATCTTTTTTGGGCGCGGCTGTGCCCGCGGCCTATTTTTGTCACGGGGAGGGGGTGGGGAAAGTCTCGGCCCATTCCGAGTCCGGCGGACGAAGTACGCCCCCCCAACGCCCCAGGGCTATAGCCCACCCCCTTTTTGGGCATTTTTCCGCAGGATGAACTTGGCGCCAAGGGGTTTGGCTGCTCTTTATTGGGCGCGGCTGTTCCTGTGGCCTATTTTTGTCGCGTGGAGGGGGTGGGCGAAGTCTCGGCCCATTCCGAGTCCGGCGGACGTAGTTCGCCTGCCCCATGCCCCAAGGCTATAGCCCACCCCCTTTTTGGGCATTTTTCCGCAGGACGACCTTGGCGCCAAGGGGTTCGGCTGCTCTTTTTTGGGCGCAGCTGTGCCCGTCACCTATTTTTGTCATGGGGAGGGGGTGGGCAACACCTCGGCCCATTCCGAGTCTGTCGGACGACGTTCGCCAGCACCACGCCCGAAGGCTATAGCCCACCCCCTTTTAGGGCATTTTTCCGCAGGACGAATTTGGTGCCAAGGGGTTCATCAGCTCTTTTTCCAGCGTGGCTGCGCCCGCGGCCTATTTATGTCGCGGGGAGGGGGTGGTCAGAGTCTCGGTCCATTCCGATTTCGGCGGACGAAGTGCGCCAGCCCCACGCCCCTAGGCTATAGCCCACTCCCTTTTTGGGCATTCTTCCGCAGGACGAACTTGGCGCCAAGGGGTTCGGCTGCTCTTTTTTAGGCGCGGCTGTGCCCGCGGCCTATTTTTGTCATGGGGAGGGGGTGGGGAAAGTCTCGGCCCATTCCGAGTCGGGCGGACGAAGTACGCCCCCCCAACGCCCCAGGGCTATAGCCCACCCCCTTTTTGGGCATTTTTCCGCAGGATGAACTTGGCGCCAAGGGGTTTGGCTACTCTTTATTGGGCGCGGCTGTTCCTGTGGCCTATTTGTGTCGCGTGGAGGGGGTGGGCAAAGTCTCGGCCCATTCCGAGTCCGGCGGACGTAGTTCGCCTGCCCCATGCCCCAAGGCTATAGCCCACCGCCTTTTTGGGCATTTTTCCGCAGGACGACCTTGGCGCCAAGGGGTTCGGCTGGTCTTTTTTGGGCGCGGCTGTGCGCGTGGCCTATTTTTGTCACGGAGAGGGGGTGGGCAAAGTCTCGGCACATTCCGAGTCCGGCGAACAAAGTTCGCCCGCCCCACTCCCCATGGCTATAGGCCACCCCTTTTTTGGGCATTTTTCCGCAGGACGAACTTGGCGCCAAGGGGTTCGGCTGCTCTATTTTGTGCGCGGCTGTGCCGTGGCCAATTTTTGTCCCGGGGAGGGGTTGGGCAAAGTCTCGGCACATTTCGAGTCCGGCGGACTAAGTTCGCCAGCCCCCGCCCGAAGGCTATAGCCCACCCCTTTTTTGGGCATTTTCCGCAGGACGAACTTCGCGGCAAGGGGTTCGGCTGCTCTTTTTTGTGCGCGGCTGTGCCCGCGGCCTATTTTTTGCGCAGGGAGGGGGTGGGAGAAGTCTCGGCCCATTTCGAGTCCGGCGGACGAAGTTCGCCCGGCCCACGCCCCAAGGCTATACCCCACCCCCTTTTTGGGCATTTTTCCGCAGGACGAACTTGGCGCCAAGGGGTTCGGCTGCTCTTTTTCGGGCGCGGCTGTGCCGTGGCCTATTTTTGTCGCGGGGAGGGGGTGGGCAAAGTCTCGGCACATTTCGAGTCCGGCGGACGAAGTTCGCCAGCCCCCGCCCGAAGGCTATAGCCCACCCCTTTTTTGGGCATTTTCCGCAGGACGAACTTCGCGGCAAGGTTTTGGCTGCTCTTTTTTGTGCGCGGCTGTACCCGCGGCCTATTTTTTGCGCGGGGAGGGGGTAGGAAAAGTCTCGGCCCATTCCGAGTCCGGCGGACGATGTTCGCCCGCCCTTTTTTGGGCATTCTTCCGCAGGACGAACTTGGCTCACAGGGGTTCGGCTGCTCATTTTTGGGCGCGGTTGAGCCCGCAGCCTATTTTTGTCATGGGGAGGGGGTGGTCAATGTCTCGGCCCATTCCGAGTTCGGCGGAAGAAGTTCGCCAGCCCTACGCCCCAAGGCTATAGCCCACCCCTTTTTTGGGCATTTTTGCACCGGACGAACTTGGCACCAAGGGGTTCAGCTGCTCTTTTTTGGGCATGGCTGTGCCCGCGGCCTATTTTTTGCGTGGGGAGGGGGTGGGAAAAGTCTCGGCCCATTCCGAGTTCGGCGGACGAAGTTCGCCAGCCCCAAGCCCCCAGGCTATAGCCCACTCCCTTTTTGGGCATTCTTCCGCAGGACGAACTTGGCGCCAAGGGGTTCGGCTGATCTTTTTTGGGCGCGGCTGTGCCCACGGCCTATTTTTGTCGCGGGGAGGGAGTGCTCAGTGTCTCGGCCCATTCCGAGTCTGGCGGACGAATTTCGCCAGCCCCACGCCCCAAGGCTATAGCCCACCCCCTTTTTGGGCATTCTTCCGCAGGACGAACTTGGCGCCAAGGGGTTCGGCTGATCTTTTTTGGGCGCGGCTGTGCCCACGGCCTATTTTTGTCGCGGGGAGGGAGTGCTCAGTGTCTCGGCCCATTCCGAGTCTGGCGGACGAATTTCGCCAGCCCCACGCCCCAAGGCTATAGCCCACCCCTTTTTTGGGCATTTTTCCGCGGGACGTACTTGGCGCCAAGGGGTTCGGCTGCTCTTTTTTGGGCGAGGCTGTGCCCGCGGCCTATTTTTGTCGTGGGGAGGGGGTGGCCAATGTCTCGGCCCATTCTGAGTGCGGCAGACGAAGTTCGCCTGCCCCACGCCCCAAGGCTATAGCCCACCCCTTTTTTGCGCATTTTTCCGCAGGACGAACTTGACGCCAAGGGGTTCGGCTGCTATTTTTTGGGCGCGGCTGTGCCCGCGGCCTATGTTTGTTGCGGGGAGGGAGTGGGCAAAGTCTCGGCCCATTCGGAGTCCGGCGGACGAAGTTCGCCAGCCCCACGCCCCAAGGCTATAGCCCACCCCTTTTTTGGGCATTTTTCCGCCGGACGAACTTGGCGCCAAGGGGTTCGGCTGCTCTTTTTTGGGCGCTGCTGTGCCCGTGGCCTATTTTTGTCGCAGGGAGGGGGGAGGGGAAGTCTCGGCCCATTCCGAGTCAGGCGGACGAAGTTCGCCATCCCCACGCCCCAAGGCTATAGCCAACCCCCCTTTTGGGCATTTTTCCGCAGGACGAACTTGGCGCCAAGGGGTTCGGCTGCTCGTTTTTGGGCACGGCTATGCCCGCGACCTATTTGTTTCGTGGGGAGGGGGTGGACAAAGTCTCGGCCCATTCCGAGTCTGGCGGACGAAGTTCGCCAGCCCCACGACCCAAGGCTGTAGCTCACTTTTTTGGTCATTTTTCCCCAGGACGAACTTGGCACCAAGGGTTTCGGCTGCTCTTTTTTGGGCGCTGCTGTGCCCGCGGGCTATTTTTGTCACAGGGAGGGGGGAGGGGAAGTCTCGGCCCACTCCGAGTCAGGCGGACGAAGTTCGCCATCCCCACGCCCCAAGGCTATAGCCAACCCCCCTTTTTGGCATTTTTCCGCAGGATGAGCTTGGCGCCAAGGGGTTCGGCTGCTCGTTTTTGGGCACGGCTAAGCCCGCGACCTATTTTTTTCGTGGGGAGGGGGTGCACAAAGTCTCGGCCCATTCCGAGTCCGGCGGACGAATTTCGCCCCCCCACGCCCCAAGGCTATAGCACACCCCTTTTTTGGTCATTTTTCCCGAGGACGAACTTGGCGCCAAGGGTTTCGGCTGCTCTTTTTTGTGCACGGCTGTGTCCGCGGCCTATTTTTGTCGCGGGGAGGGGGTAAGAAATGTCTCGGCCCATTCTGAGTCAGGCGGACGAAGTTCGCCAGCCCCACGCCCCAAGGCCATAGCCAACCCCCCCTTTGGGGCATTTTTCCGCAGGACGAACTTGGCGCCAAGGGGTTCGGCTGCTATTTTTGGGTGCGGCTGTGCCACGGACTATTTTTGTCACCGGGACGGGGTGGACAAAGTCTCGGGCCATTCCGAGGACGGCGGATGAACTTTGCCGTCCACACGCCCAAAGGCTATAGCACACCCGATTTTTGGACATTTTGCCGCAGGACGAGCTTGGCGCCAAGGGGTTCGGCTGCTCTTTTTTGGGTGCGGCTGTGACCGTGGCCTATTTTTGTCACGGGGTGGGAGTGGGAAAAGTTTCGGCCCATTCCGAGTCCGGCGGACGAAATTCGCCCGCCCCACGCCCCAAGGCTATAGCCCACCCCTTTTTTGGGCATTTTGCCGCGGGACGAACTTGGCGCCAAGGGGTTCGGCTGCTCTTTTTTGGGCGAGGCTGTGCCCGCGGCCTATTTTTGTCGCGGGCAGGGGGTGGCCAAAGTCTCGGCCCATTCCGAGTCCGGCAGACGAAGTTCGCCTGCCCCACGCCCCAAGGCTATAGCCCACCCCTTTTTTGGGCATTTTTCCGCAGGATGAACTTGACGCCAAGGGGTTCGGCTCCGATTTTTTGCGCGCGGCTGTGCCCGTGGCCTATTTTTGTCACGGGGAGGGGGTGGGCAATGTCTCGGCCCATTCCGAGGAAGGCAAACGAAGTGCGCCGGCCCCACGCCCAAAGGCTATAGCACACCCCTTTTGGGCATTTTTCCGCAGGACGAACATCGCGCCAAGTGGTTCGGCTGCTCTTTTTGGGCGCGGCTGTGCCCGTGGCCTATTTTTTCCGCGGGGAGGGGGTGGGCAAAGTCTCGGCCCATTCGGAGTCCGGCGGACGAAGTTCGCCAGCCCCACGCCCCAAGCCTATAGCCCACCCCTTTTTTGGGCATTTTGCCGCAGGACGAACTTGGCGCCAAGGGGTTCGGCTGCTCTTTTTTATGTGCGGCTGTGCCCGCGGCCTATTTTTGTCACGGAGAGGGGGTGGCCAAAGTCTCGGCCCATTCCGAGGAAGGCGGAGGAAGTGCGGCGGCTCCATGCCCAAAGGCTACAGCACACCCATTTTTTGGGCATTTTGCCGCAGGACAAACTTGTCACCTAGGGGTTCGGCTGCTCTTTTTTGGGCGCGGCTATGCCCGCGGCCTATTTTTGTCACGGGGAGGTGGTGGGCAAACGCTCGGCCCATTCCGAGGAAGGCGGACGAAGTTTGCCGGCCCCACGCCCAAAGGCTATAGCACACCCCTTTTTTGGGCATTTTTCCGCAGGACGAACTTGACGCCTAATGGTTCGGCTGCTCTTTTTTGGGCGCGGCTGTGCCCGCGGCCTATTTTTGTCGTGGGGAGGGGGTGGGAAAAGTCTCGGCCCATTCCGAGGAAGGCGGATGAACTTTGCCGGCCCCACGCCCAAAGGCTATAGCACACCCCTTTTTTGGGCCTTTTGCCGCAGGACGAACTTGGCGCCAAGGGGTTTGGCTGCTCTTTTTTGGGCGCGGCTGTGCCCACGGCCTATTTTTGCCGCGGGGAGGGGGTGGGCAATGTCTCGGCCCATTCCGAGGAAGGGGGATGAACTTTGCCGGCCCCACGCCCCGAGGCTATACCCACCCCCTTTTTGGGCATTTTTCCGCTGGACGAACTTGGCGCCAAGGGGTTCGGCTGCTCTTTTTTGGGCGCGACTGTGTCTGCGGCCTATTTTTGGTGCGGGGAGCGGGTGGGCAAAGTCTCGGCCCATTCTGTGGAAGGCGGATGAACTTTGCCGGCCCCACGCCCAAAGGCTATTACACACCCCTTTTTTGGGCATTTTTCCGCAGGATGAACTTGGCGCCAAGGGGTTCGGCTGCTATTTTTTGGGCGCGGCTGTGCCCGCGGCCTATTTTTGCCATGGGGAGGGGGTGGGTATAGTCTCGGCCCATTCCGAGTCCGGCGGACGAAGTGCGCCGTCCCCACGCCCCAAGGCTATAGCCCACCCCCTTTTTGGGCATTTTTCCGTACGACGAACATGGCGACAAGGGGTTCGGCTGCTCTTTTTTGGGCGTGACTGTGTCTGCGTCCTATTTTTGGTGCGGGGAGGGGGTGGGCAAAGTCTCGGCCCATTCCGAGGAAGGCGGATGAACTTTGCCGGCCCCACGCCCAAAGGCTATAACACACCCCTTTTTTGGGCATTTTTCCGCCGGACGAACTTCGCGCCAAGGGGTTCGGCTGCTCTTTTTTGGGCACGGCTGTGCCCGCGGTCTATTTTTGTCGTGGGGAGGGGCTGTGCAAAGTCTCGGCCCATTCCGAGGAAGGCGGACGAAGTGGGCCGGACCCACGCCCAAAGGCTATAGCACACCCCTTTTTTGGGCATTTTTCCGCAGGACGAACTTGGCGCCTAGGGAGTCGGCTGCTCCTTTTTGGGCGCGGCTGTGCCCGCGGCCTATTTTTGTCGCGGGGAGGGGGTGGGAAAAGTCTCGGCCCATTCCGAGGAAGGCGGATGAACTTTGCCGGCCCCAGGCCCAAAGGCTATAGCACACCCCTTTTTTGGGCCTTTTGCCGCAGGATGAACTTGGCGCCAAGGGGTTTGGCTGCTCTTTTTTGGGCGCGGCTGTGCCCGTGGCCTATTTTTGTCGCGGGAGGTGGTGGCCAAAGTCTCGGCCCATTCCGAGGAAGGCGGATGAAGTGCGCCGGCCCCACACCCAAAGGCTATAACACACCCCTTTTTTGGGCATTTTTCCGCAGGACTAACTTGGCGCCAAGGGGTTCGGCTGCTCTTTTTTGGGCGCGGCTGTGCCCGCGGGCTATTTTTGTCGCGGGGAGGGGGTGGGCAAAGTCTCGGCCCATTCCGAGGAAGGCGGACGAAGTTCGCCGGCCCCACGCCCAAAGGCTATAGCACACCCCTTTTTTGGGCATTTTTCCGCAGGACGAACTTGTCGCCAAGGGGTTCGGCTGCTCTTTTTTGGGCGTGGCTGTGCCCACGGCCCATTTTTGGTGCGGGGAGGGGGTGGACAAAGTCTCGGCCCATTCCGAGGAAGGCGGATGAAGTTTTCCGGCCCCACGCCCAAAGTCTATAGCACACCCCTTTTTTGGGCATTTTGCCGCAGGACGAACTTGGTGCCAAGGGGTTCGGCTGCACTTTTTTGGGCGCGGCTGTTCCCACGGCCTATTTTTGTTGCGGGGAGGGGGTGGCCAAAGTCTCGGCCCATTCCGAGGAAGGCGGATGAAGTTCGCTGGCATCACGCCCAAAGGCTATAGCACACCCCTTTTTGGGCATTTTTCCGCTGGACGAACATGGCGCGAAGGGGTTCGGCAGCTCTTTTTTGGGCGCGGCTGTGCCCGCGGCCTATTTCTGTCATGGGGAGGGGGTGGGAAAAGTCTCAGCCCATTCCGAGTCCGGCGGACGAAGATCGCCGGCCCCACGCCCCAAGGCTATAGCCCACCCCCTTTTTGGGCATTTTTCCGCCGGACAAACTTGGCGCCAAGGGGTTCGGCTGCTCTTTTCTGGACACGGCTGTGCACGCGGCCTATTTTTGTCGCGGGGAGGGGGTGGGCAAAGTCTCGGCCCATTCCGAGGAAGGCGGATGAACTTTGCTGGCCTCACGCCCAAAGGTATAGCACACCCCTTTTTTGGGCCTTTTGCTCCAGGACGAACTTGGCATCAAGGGGTTCGGCTGCTCTTTTTTGGGCGCGGCTGTGCCCGCGGCCTATTTTTGTCGGGGGCGGTGGTGGCCAAAGTCTCGGCCCATTCCGAGGAAGGCCGACGAAGTTCGCCGGCCCCACGCCCAAAGGCTATAGCACACCCCTATTTTGGGCATTTTTCCACAGGACGAACATGGCGCCAAGGGGTTCGGCTGCTCTTTTTTGGGGCGGCTATGCCCGCGGCCAATTTTTGTCACGGGGAGGGGGTGGGAAAAGTCTGGCCCCATTCCGAGTCCGGCGGACAAAGTTCGCCGGCCCCACGCCCCAAGGCTATAGCCCACCCCCTTTTTGGGCATTTTTCCGCAGGACGAACTTGGCGCCAAGGGGTTCGGCTGCTCTTTTATGGGCACGGCTGTATCTGCGGCCTATTTTTGGTGCGGGGAGGGGGTGGGAAAAGTCTCGGCCCATTCCGAGGAAGGCGGATGAACTTTGCCGGCCCCACGCCCAAAGGCTATAGTACAGCCCTTTTTTGGGCCTTCTGCCGCAGGACGAACTTGGCGCCAAGGGGTTCGGCTGCTCTTTTTTGGGCGCGGTAGTGCCCGCGGCCTATTTTCGTCGCGGGGAGGGGGTGGGAAAAGTCTGGCCCCATTCCGAGTCCGGCGGACAAAGTTCGCCATCCCCACGCCCCAAGGCTATAGCCCACCCCCTTTTTGGGCATTTTTCCGCAGGACGAACTTGGCGCCAAGGGGTTCGGCTGCTCTTTTATGGGCGCGGCTGTGCCCACGGCCTATTTTTGGTGCGGGGTGGTGGTGGCCAAAGTCTCGGCCCATTCCGAGGAAGGCGGACGAAGTGCGCCGGCCCCACACCCAAAGGCTATAGCACACCCCTTTTTTTGGCATTTTTCCACAGGACGAACTTGGCGCCAAGGGGTTCGGCTGCTCTTTTTTGGGCGCGGCTGTGCCCGCGGCCTATTTTTTTTTCGCGGGGAGGGGGTGGGGAAAGTCTCGGCCGATTCCGAGTCCGGCGGACGAAGTACGCCGACCCCATGCCCCAAGGCGATAGCCCACCCCCTTTTTGGGCATTTTTCCGCAGGACGATCTTTGCGCCAAGGGGTTCGGCTGCTCTTTTTTCGACGCGGCTGGGCCTGCGGCCTATTTTTGGAGCGGGGAGGGGGTGGGCAAAGTCTCGGTCCATTCCGAGGAAGGTGGATGAACTTTGCCGGCCCCACGCCCAAAGGCTATAACACACCCCTGTTTTCGCATTTTGCCGCAGGACGAACTTGGCGCCAAGTGGTTCGGCTGCTCTTTTTTGGGCGCGGCTGTGCCCGCAGCCTATTTTTGTCGCGAGGAGGGGATGGCCAAAGTCTCGGCCCATTCCAAATCCGGCGGACGAAGTTCGCCAGCCCTACGCCCCAAGGCTATAGCCCACCCATTTTTTGGGCATTTTTCCGCAGGATGAACTTGGGGCCAAGGGGTTCGGCTGCTGTTTTTCGGGCGCGGCTGTGCCCGCGGCCTATTTTTGTCGCGGGGAGGGGGTGGCCAATGTCTCGGCCCATTCCGAGGAATGCGGATGAACTATGCCGGCCCCACGCCCAAAGGCTATAGCACACCCCTTTTTTGAGCATTTTGCCGCAGGACGAACTTGGCGCCAGGGGGTTCGGCTGCTCTTTTTTGGGCGCGACAGTGCCCCGGTCTATTTTGGTCGCGGGGAGGGGGTGGGCAAAGTCTCAGTCCATTCCGAGCCCGGCGGACGAAGGTCGCCAGATCCACGCCCCAAGGCTATAGCACACCCCTTTTTTGGGCATTTTTCCGCAGGACGAACTTGGCGCCAAGGGGTTCGGCTGTTCTTTTTTGGGCGCGGCTGTGCCCGCGGCCTATTTTTGGTGCGGGGAGGGGGTAGGCAAATTCTCGGCCCATTCCGAGCAAGGCGGATAAACTTTGCCGGCCCCACGCCCAAAGGCTATAGCACACCCCTTTTTGGGCATTTTGCCGCAGGATGAACTCGGTGCCAAGGGGTTCGGCTGCTCTTTTTTGGGCGCGGCTGTGCCCACGGCCTAGTTTTGTCACGGGGAGTGGGTGACCAAAGTCTCGGCCCATTCCGAGGTAGGCCGACGAGGTTCGCCGGCCCCACGCCCAAAGGCTATAGCACACCCCCTTTTTGGGCATTTTTCCGGAGGACGAACTTGGCGCCAAGGGGTTCGGGTGCTCTTTTTTGGGGCGGCTGTGACCGCGGCCTATTTTTGTCGCGGGGAGGGGGTGGGAAAAGTCTGGCCCTATTCCGAGTCCGGCGGACAAAGTTCGCCGGCCCCCACGCCCCAAGGCTATAGCCCACCCCCTTTTTGGGCATTTTTCTGCAGGACGAACATGGCGCCAAGGGGTTCGGCTGCTCTTTTATGGGCGCGGCTGTGTCCGCGGCCTATTTTTGGTGCGGGGAGGGGGTGGACAAAGTCTCGGCCCATTCCGAGGAAGGCGGATGAACTTCGTCGGCCCCACGCCCAAAGGCTATAGCACACCCCTTTTTTGGGCATTTTGCCGCAGGACGAACTTGGCGCCAAGGGGTTCGGCTGTTCTATTTTGGGCGCGGCTGTGCCCGCGGCCTATTTTTGTCGCGGGGAGGGGGTGGGCAAAGTCTCGGCCCATTCCGAGGAAGGCGGACGAAGTGCGCCAGCCCCACACCCCAAGGCTGTAGCACACCCCTTTTTTGGGCATTTTTCCGCAGGACGAATTTTGCGCCAAGGGGTTTGGCCGCACTTTTTTAGGCGCGGCTGTGCCTGCGGCCCATTTTTATCGCGGGGAGGGGGTGGGCAAAGTCTCGGCCAATTCCGAGTCCGGCGGACGAAGTGCGCCAGCCCCACGCCCCAAGGCCATAGCCCACCGCTTTTTTGGGCATTTTTCCGCAGGACGAACTTGGCGCCAAGGGGTTCGGCTGCTCTTTTTTGAGCGCTGCTGTGCCCGCGGCCTATTTTGGTCACGGCGAGGGGGTGGGCAAAGTCTCGGCCCATTCCGAGTCCGGCGGACGATGTTCACCAGCCCCACGCCCCAAGGCTATAGCCCACCCCTTTTTTGGGCATTTTTCCGCAGGACGAACTTGGCGCCAAGTGGTGCGGCTGCTCTTTTTTGGGCGCAGCTGCGCCCGCGGCCTATTTTTGTCACGGGGAGGGGGTGGCCAATGTCTTGGCCCAATCCGAAGAAGGCGGACGATGTTCGCCGGCCCCGGGCCCAACGGCTATAGCACACCGCTTTTTTGGGCATTTTTCCACAGGACGAACTTGGCGCCAAGGGGTTCGGCCACTCTTTTTTGGGCGCGGCTGTGCCCGCGGCCTATTTTTGTCGCGGGGAGGGGGTGGACAAAGTCTCGGCCCATGCCGAGGAAGGCGGACGAAGTGCGCCAGCCCCACACCCCAAGGCTGTAGCACACCCCTTTTTTGGGCATTTTTCCGCAGGACGAACTTGGCGCCAAGGGGTTCGGCTGCTTTGTGGGTGCGGCTGTGCCCGCGGCCTATTTTTGTCGCGGGGAGGGGGTTGGAAATGTCTCAGCCCATTCGGAGTCCGGCGGACGAAGTTCGCCAGCCCCACGCCCCAAGGCTATATCGCACCACCATTTTGGGCATTTTTCCGCAGGACGAACTTGGCGCCAAGGGGTTCGGCTGCTTTTTTTTTGGGCGTGGCTATGCCCACGGCCTATTTTTGTCGCGGGGATGGGGTGGGAAAGTCTCTGCCCATTCCACGCCCCAAGGCTATAGCACACCCCTTTTTTGGGCATTTTTCCGCCAGACGAACTTGGCGCCAAGGGGTTCGGCTGCTCTTTTTTGGGCGCGGCTGTGCCCGCAGCTTATTTTTGTTGCAGGGACGGGGTGGGAAAAGTCTCGGCCCATTCCGAGTCCGGCGGACGAAGTCCGCCAGCCCCACGCCCCAAGGCTATAGCCCACCCCCTTTTTGGGCATTTTTCCGCAGGACGAACTTGGCGCCAAGGGGTTCGGCTGCTCTTTTTTCGGCGCGGCTTTGCCCACGGCCTATTTTTGTCGCGGGGAAGGTGTGGGCAAAGTCTCGGCCCACTCCGACGAAGCCGGACGATGTTTGCCAGCCCCACGCCCAAAGGCTATAGTACACCCCTTTTTTGGGCATTTTTCCGCAGGACGAACTTGGCGCCAAGGGGTTCCGCTGCTCTTTTTTGGGCGCGGCTGTGGCCGCGGTCTATTTTTGTTGTGGGGAGGGGGTGGGCCAAGTCTCCGCCTACTCCGAAGAAGGCGGACGAAGTTCGCCTGCCCCACGCCCAAAGGCTACAGCCCACCCCCTTTTTGGGCATTTTTCCGCAGGACGAACTTGGCGCCAAGGTTTACGGCTGCTCTTTTTTGGGCGCGGCTGTGCCCGCGGCCTATTTTTATCGCGAGGAGAGGGTGGGAAAAGGTCTCGGCCCGTTCCGAGTCCGGCGGACGAAGTTCGCCCGCCCCACGCCCCAAGGCTATAGCCCACTCCCTTTTTTGGGCATTTTTCCGCAGGACGAACTTGGCGCCAAGGGGTTTGGCTGCTCTTTTTTGGCGCGGCTGTGCCCACGGTCTATTTTTGGTGCGGGGAGAGGGTGGCCAAAGTCTCGGCCCATTCGAGGAAGGCGGATGAACTTTCCCGGCCCCACGCCCAAAGGCTATAGCACCCCCCTTTTTTTGGCATTTTGCCGCAGTACGAACTTGGCGCCAAGGGGTTCGGCTGCTCTTTTTTGGGCGCGGCTGTGCTCGCAGCCTATTTTTGTTGCGGGGAGGGGGTGGGTAAAGTCTCGGCCCATTCCGAGGAAGGCGGACGAAGTACGCTAGCCCCACGCCCCAAGGCTATAGCACACCCCTTTTTGGGGCATTTTTCCGCTGGACGAAATTGGAGCCAAGGGGCTCGGCTGCTAATTTTTGGGCGCGGCTGTGCCCACGGCCTATTTTTGTCGCGGGGAGGGGGTGGGAAAAGTCTCGGCCCATTCCGAGTCCGGCAGACGAAGTTCGCCAGCCCCACGCCCCTAGGCTATAGCCCACCCCTTTTTTGGGATTTTTCCGCAGGACGAACTTGGCGCCATGGGGCTCGGCTGCTCTTTTTTGGGTACGGCTGTGCCCGCGGCCTATTTTTGTCATGGGAAGGGGGTGGGAAAAGTCTCGGCCCATTTCGAGTCCGGCGGACGAAGTTTGCCGGCCCCACGCCCCAAGGCTATAGCGCACCCCTTTTTTGGGCATTTTTCCGCAGGACGAATACGGCGCCAAGGGGTTCGGCTGCTCTTTTTTGGCGCGGTTGCGCCTGCGGCCTATTTTTGGTGCGGGGAGAGGGTGGCCAAAGTCTCGGCCCATTCCGAGGAAGGCGGATGAACTTTCCCGGCCCCACGCCCGAAGGCTATAGCACACCCCTTTTTTGGGCATTTTTCCGCAGAACGAACTTGTCGCCAAGCGGTTCGGCTGCTTTTTTTGGGGCGCGGCTGTGCCCGCGGCCTATTTTTGGTGCAGGGAGGGGGTGGCCAAAGTCTCGGCCCATTCCGAGGTAGGCGGATGAACTTTACCGGCCCCACGCCCAAAGGCAATAGCACACCCCTTTTTTGGGCATTTTTCCGCATGACGAACTTGGCGCCAAGGGGCTCGGCTGCTCTTTTTTGGCACGGCTGTGCCCTCGGCCTATTTTTGTCGCGGGACGGGGGTGAGAAAAGTCTCTGCCCATTCCGAGTCCGGCGGATGAACTTTTCAGGCCCCACGCCCCAAGGCTATAGCACACCCCTTTTTTGGGCATTTTTCCGCAGGACAAACACGGTGCCAAGGGGTTCGGCTGCTCTTTTTTGCCGTGGTTGTGCCCGCGGCCTATTTTTGGTGCGGGGAGAGGGTGGCCAAAGTCTCGGCCCATTCCGAGGAAGGCGGACGAAGTGCGCCAGTCCCACGCCCCAAGGCTATAGCACACCCCTTTTTTGGGCATTTTTCCGCAGGACGAACTTGGCGCCAAGGGGTTCGGCTGCTCTTTTTTGGCGCGGCTGTGCCCGCGGCCTATTTTTGTCACGGGGAGGGTGTGGAAAAAGTCTCGGCCCATTCTGAGTCCGGCGGATGAAGTTCGCCAGCCCCACGCCCCAAGGCTATAGCCCACCCCTTTTTTGGGCATTTTTTCTCAGGGAGAACTTGGCGCCAAGGGGTTCGGCTGCTCTTTCTTGGGCGCGGCTGTGCCCGCAGCCTATTTTTGTCGCCAGGAGGGGGTGGGAAAAGTCTCGGCCCATTCCGAGTCCGGCGGACGAAGTTCGCCAGACCCACGCCCCAAGGCTATAACCCACCCCCCTTTTGTTCATTTTTCTGCAGGACCAACTTGGCGCCAAGGGGTTCGGCTGCGCTTTTTTGGGTACGGCTGTGCCCGCGGCCTATTTTGTCGCGGGGAGGGGGTGGGAAAAGTCTCGGCCAATTCCGAGTCCGGCGGACGAAGTTCGCCATCCCCACGCCCCAAGGCTATAGCACACCCCTTTTTTGGGCATTTTTCCGCAGGACGAACTTGGCGCCAAGGGTTTCGGCAGCTCGTTTTTGGGCGCGGCTGTGCCCGCGGCCTATTTTTGTCGCGGGGAGGGGGTGGGCAAAGTCTCGGCCCATTCCGAGTCCGGCGGACGAAGTTCGCCAGCCCCACGCCCCAAGGCTATAGCCCACCCCTTTTTCGGGCATTTTTCCGCAGGACGAACCTGGCGCCAAGGGGTTCGGCTGCACTTTTTTGGGTGCGGCTATGCCCGCGGCCTATTTTTGTCGCGGGGAGGGGGTGGACAAAGTCTCGGCCCATTCCGAGGAAGGCGGATGAACTTTGCCGGCCCCACGCCCAAAGGCTAGAGCACACCCCTTTTTTGGGCATTTTCTGGCAAGACGAACTTGGCACCAAGGGGTTCGGCTGCTCTTTTTTGGGCGCGTCTGTGCCCGCGGCCTATTTTTGCCGCAAGGAGGGGGTGGGCAAATTCTCGACCCATTCCGACGAAGGCGGACGAAGTTCGCCAGCCCCACGCCCGTAGGCTATAGCCCACCCCGTTTTTGGGCATTTTTCCTCATGGAGAACTTGGCGCCAAGGGGTTCGGCTGCTCTTTTTTGGGCGCGGCTGTGCCCGCGGCCTATTTTTTTCACTGGGAGGGGGTGGGAGAAGTCTCGGCCCATTCCGAGTCCGGCGGACGAAGTTCGCCTGCCCCACACCCCAAGGCTATAACCCACCCCCTTTTTGTTCATTTTTCCGCAGGACCAACGTGGCGCCAAGGGGTTCGGCAGCTCTTTTTTGGACGTGGCTTTGCCCCCGGCCTATTTCTATCGCGGGAAGTGGGTGGGCAAAGTCTCGGCCCATTCCGAGTCCGGCGGACGAAGGTCGCCAGCCCAACACCCCAAGGCTATAGCCCAGCCCTTTTTTGGGCATTTTTCCGCAGGACGAACCTGGTGCGAAGGGGTTCGGCAGCTCTTTTTTGGGCGTGGCTATGCCCGCGGCCTATTTTTATCGCCGGGAGGGGGTGGGAAAAGTCTCGGCCCATTCCGAGTCCGGCGGGCGAAGTTCGCCAGCCCCACGCTCCAAGGCTATAGCCCACCCCCTTTTTGGGCAGTTTTCCGCAGGACGAACTTCGCGCCAAGGGGGTCGGCTGCTGTTTTTTGGGCGCGGCTGTGCCCGCGGCCTATTTTTGGCACGGGGAGGGGGTTGTCAAAGTCTCGGTCCATTCCGAGGAGGGCGGATGAACTTTGCCGGCCCCACGGCCAAAGGCTATAGCCAACCCTTTTTTGGGCACTTTTCCGCAGGACGAACTTGGCGCCAAGGGGTTCGGCTGCTCTTTTTTCGGCGCGGCTGTGTCCGCGGCCTATTTTTGTCACGGGGAGGGTGTGGTCAAAATTTCGGCCCATTCCGAGTCCGGCGGACGAAGTTCACCTGCCCCACGCCCCGAGGCCATAGCGCACGACGAACTTGCCGCCAAGGGGTTCGGCTGCTCTATTTTGGGCGCGGCTGTGCCCGCGGCCTATTTTTGGCACGGGGAGGGGGTTGTCAAAGTCTCGGCCCATTCCGAGGAGGGCGGATGAACTTTGCCGGCCCCACGCCCAAAGGCTATAGCCCACCCCTTTTTTGGGCATTTTTCTGCAGGATGAACTTGGCGCCAGGGGGTTCAGCTGCTCTTTTTTGGGCACGGCTGTGCCCGCGGCCTATTTTTCTCGTGGGGAGGGGCTGGGCAAAGTCTCGGCCCACACCGAAGGAGGCGGACGAAGTTCGCCAACTCCACGCCCAAAGGCTATTGCACACCCCTTTTTTGGGCTTTTTTGCACAGGACAAACTTGGCGCCAAGGGGGCCCGCTGCTCTTTTTTGGGCCCTGTGTTTGTAGCGGGGAGGGGGTGGGAAAAGTCTCGGCCCACACCGAAGAAGGCGGACGAAGTTCGCCAGCCCCATGCCCAAAGGCTATAGCACACCCCTTTTTTGGGCATTTTTCTGCAGGACGAACTTGGCGCCAGGGGGTTCAGCTGCTCTTTTTTGGGCACGGCTGTGCCCGCGGCCTATTTTTCTCGTGGGGAGGGGCTGGGCAAAGTCTCGGCCCACACCGAAGGAGGCGGACGAAGTTCGCCAACTCCACGCCCAAAGGCTATTGCACACCCCTTTTTTGGGCTTTTTTGCACAGGACAAACTTGGCGCCAAGGGGGCCCGCTGCTCTTTTTTGGGCGCGGCTATGTCCGCGGCCTATTTTTGTCGCGGGGAGGGAGTGGGCAAAGCCTTGGCCCACTCCGAAGAAGGCGGACGAAGTTCGCCTGCCCCACGCCCCAAGGCTATAGCCCACCCCCTTTTTGGGCGTTTTTCCGCAGGACAAACTTGGCGCCAAGGGGTTCGGCTGCTCTTTTTTGGGCGCGGCTGTGCCCGCGGCCTATTTTTCTCGTGGGGAGGGGCTGGGCAAAGTCTCGGACCACACCGAAGGAGGCGGACGAAGTTCGCCAACTCCGCGCCCAAAGGCTATAGCACACCCCTTTTTTGGGCTTTGTTGCACAGGACAAACTTGGCGCCAAGGGGGCCCGCTGCTCTTTTTTGGGCGCGGCTGTGTCCGCGGCCTATTTTTGTCGCGGGGAGGGAGTGGGCAAAGTCTTGGCCCACTCCGAAGAAGGCGGACGAAGTTCGCCAGCCCCACGCCCCAAGGCTATAGCCCAGCCCCTTTTTGGGCGTTTTTCCGCAGGACAAACTTGGCGCCAAGGGGTTCGGCTGCTCTTTTTTGGGCGCGGCTGTGCCCGCGGCCTATTTTTCTCGTGGGGAGGGGCTGGGCAAAGTCTCGGACCACACCGAAGGAGGCGGACGAAGTTCGCCAACTCCACGCCCAAAGGCTGTAGCACACCCCTTTTTTGGGCCTTTTTGGCACAGGACAAACTTGGCGCCAAGGGGGTCCGCTGCTCTTTTTTGGGCGCGGCTGTGTCCGCAGCCTATTTTTGTCGCGGGGAGGGAGTGGGCAAAGTCTTGGCCCACTCCGAAGAAGGCGGACGAAGTTCGCCAGCCCCACGCCCCAAGGCTATAGCCCACCCCCTTTTTGGGTGTTTTTTCCGCTGGACAAACTTGGCGCCAAGGGGTTCGGCAGCTCTTTTTTGGGCACGGCTGTGCCCGCGGCCTATTTTTGTTGCGGGGAGGGGGTGGGAAAAGTCTCGCCCCATTCCGAGGAAGGCTGACGAAGTTCGCCGGCCCCACGCCCAAAGGCTATTGCACACCGCTTTTTTGGGCATTTTTCGGCAGGACGAACTTGGCGCCAAGGTGTTCCGCTGCGCTTTTTTGGGCGCGGCGGTGCCCGCGGCCTATTTTTGTGGCGGTGAGGGGGTGGGCATTGCCTCGGCCCATTCTGAGTCCAGCGGACGAAGTTCGCCAGCCCCACGCCCCAAGGCTATAGCCCACCCCCTTTTTGGGCATTTTTCCGCAGGACGATCTTGGCGCCAAGGTGTTCCGCTGCTCTTTTTTGGGCCCGGCGGTGCCCGCGGCCTATTTTTGTTGCGGGGAGGGGGTGGGCAAAGTCTCGGCCCACTCCGAAGAAGGCGGACGAAGTTCGCCAGCCCCACGTCCCAAGGCTATAGCACACCCCTTTTTTGGGCATTTTTCTGCAGGACGAACTTGGCGCCAAGGTGTTCCGCTGCGCTTTTTTGGGCGCGGCTGTGCCCGCGGCCTATTTTTGTGGCGGTGAGGGGGTGGGCATTGCCTCGGCCCATTCTGAGTCCGGCGGACGAAGTTCGCCAGCCCCACGCCCCAAGGCTATAGCCCACCCCTTTTTTGGGCATTTTTCTGCAGGACGAACTTGGCGCCAAGGTGTTCCGCTGCGCTTTTTTGGGCGGTGGCGGTGAGGGGGTGGGCATTGCCTTGGCCTATTCTGAGTCCGGCGGACGAAGTTCGCCAGCCCCACGCCCAAGGCTATAGCCCACCCCCTTTTTGGGCATTTTTCCGCGGGACGATCTTGGCGCCAAGGTGTTCCGCTGCTCGTTTTTGGGTGCGGCTGTGCCCGCGGCCTAATTTTGTTGCGGGGAGGGGGTGGGCAAAGTCTCGGCCCACTCCGAAGAAGGCGGACGAAGTGCGCCGGCCCACGCCTCACGGCTATAGCCCATCCCCTTTTTCGGCATTTTTCCGCAGGACGAACTTGCCGCCAAAGGGTTCGGCTGCTATTTTTTGGGCGCGGCTGTGCCCACGGCCTATTTTTGTCACGGGGAGGGGGCGGGCAAAGTCTCGGCCCATTCCGAGTCCGGCATACGAAGTTCGCAAGCCCCACGCCCCAAGGCTATGGCCAACCCCTTTTTTGGGCATACTTTCGCAGGACGAACGTGGCGCCAAGGGGTTCGGCTGCTCTTTTTTGGGCACGGATGTGCCCGCGGCCTAGTTTTGTCACGGGGAGGGGGTGGGCAAGGTCTCGGCCCATTCCAAAGATGGCGGACGAAGTTCGCCAGCCCCACGCCCCAAGGCTATAGCCCACCCCTTTTTTGGGCATTTTTCCGCTGGACGAACTTGGCGACATGGGGTTCGGCTGCTCTTTTTTGGACGCAGCTGTGCCCGCTACCTATTTTTGTCGTGGGGAGGGGGTGGGAAAAGTCTCGGTTCATTCGTAGTCCGGCGGACGAAGTTCGCCAGCCCCACGCCCCAAAGCTATAGCCCACCCCCCTTTTGGGCATTTTTCCGCAGGACGAACTTGGCGCCAAGGGGTTCGGCTGCTCGTTTTTGGTCGCGGCTGTGCCGGTGGCCTATTTTTAACGCGGGGAGGGGGTTGGCAATGTCTTGGCCCATTCCGGGGAAGGCGGACGATGTTCGCCACCCCACGCCCCAAGGCTATAGCCCACCCCCTTTTTGGGCATTTTCCGCAGGACGAACGTGGTGCCAAGGGGGTTCGGCTGCTCTTTTTTGGGCGCGGCTGTGCCCGCGGCCTATTTTTGTCGCAGGGAGGGGTTGGGCAAAGTCTCGGCCCATTCCGAGTCCGGCGGACAAAGTTCGCCCGCCCCACGCCCCAAGGCTATACCCCACCCCTTTTTTCGGCATTTTTCCGCTGGGCGAACTTGGCGCCAAGGGGTTCGGCTGCTCTTTTTTGGGAGCGGCTGTCCCGCATCCTATTTTTGTCGCGGGGAGGGGGTGGGAAAAGTCTCGGCTCATTCCGAGTCCGGCATACGAAGTTCGCCAGCCCCACGCCCCAAGGCTATGGCCAACCCCTTTTTTGGGCATACTTTCGCAGGACGAACGCGGGGCCAAGGGGTTCGGCTGCTCTTTTTTGGGCGCGGATGTGCCCGTGGCCTATTTTTGTCAGAGGGAGGGGGTGGGCAAGGTCTCGGCCCATTCCAAAGAAGGCGGACGAAGTTCGCCAGCCCCACGTCCCAAGGCTATAGCCCACCCCTTTTTTGGGCATTTTTCCGCAGGATGAACATGGCGACAAGGGGTTCGGCTGCTCTTTTTTGGACGCAGCTGTGCCCGCTACCTATTTTCGTCACGGGGAGGGGGTGGGAAAAGTCTCGGTTCATTCGGAGTCCGGCGGACGAAGTTCGCCAGCCCCACGCCCCAAAGCTATAGCCCACCCCGCTTTTGGGCATTTTTCCGCAGGACGAACTTGGCGCCAAGGGCTTGGGCTGCTCTTTTTTGGTCACGGCTATGCCGGTGGCCTATTTTTGATGCGGGGAGGGGGTGGGCAATGTCTTCGCCCATTCCAGGGAAGGCGGACGATGTTCGCCACCCCACGCCCCAAGGCTATAGCCCACCCCCTTTTTGGGCATTTTCCGCAGGACGAACTTGGTGCCAAGGGGGTCGGCTGCTCTTTTTTGGGCGTGGCTGTGCCCGCGGCCTATTTTTGTCGCAGGGAGGGGTTGGGCAAAGTCTCGGCCCATTCCGAGTCCGGCGGACAAAGTTCGCCCGCCCCACGCCCCAAGGCTATACCCCACCCCTTTTTTCGGCATTTTTCCGCTGGGCGAACTTGGCGACAATGGGTTCGGCTGCTCTTTTTTGGGCTCGGCTGTGCCCGCGGCCTATTTTTGTCGTGGGGAGGGGGTGGGAAAAGTCTCGGCCCATTCCGAGTCCGGCGGACGAAGTGCTCCAGCGCCACGCATCAAGGCTATAGCCCACCCCTTTTTTGGGCATTTTTACGCAGGAATAACTTGGCGCCAAGGGGTTCGGCTGCTCTTTTTTGGGTGCGGCTGTCCCGCTGGCTATTTTTATCGCGGGGAGGGGGTGGGAAAAGTCTCGGCCCATTCCGAGTCCGGCGGACGAAGTTCACCAGCCCCACGCCCCAAGGCTATAGCCTACCCCCTGATTGGGCATTTTTCCGTAGGACGAACTTGGCGCCAAGGGGCTCGGCTGCTCTTTTTTGGGCGCAGCTGTGCCCACGGCCTATTTTTGTCGCAGGGAGGGGTTGGGCAAAGTCTCGGCCCATTCCGAGTCCGGCGGACGAAGTTCGCCCGCCCCACGCCCCAAGTCTATTGCCCACCCCTTTTTTCGGCATTTTTCCGCAGGACGAACTTGGCGCCAAGGGGTTCGGCAGCTCTTTTTTGGGCTCGGCTGTGCCCGCGGCCTATTTTTGTCGTGGGGAGGGGGTGGGAAAAGTCTCGGCCCATTCCGAGTCCGGCGGACGAAGTGCTCCTGCGCCACGCATCAAGGCTATAGCCCACCCCTTTTTTGGGCATTTTTACGCAGGAATAACTTGGCGCCAAGGGGTTCGGCTGTCCCGCTGCCTATTTTTATCGCGGGGAGGGGGTGGGAAAAGTCTCGGCCCATTCCGAGTCCGGCGGACGAAGTGCTCCAGCGCCACGCATCAAGGCTATAGCCCACCCCTTTTTTGGGCATTTTTACGCAGGAATAACTTGGCGCCAAGGGGTTCGGCTGTGCCCGCAGCCTATTTTTGTTGTGAGGAGGGGGTGGGCAAAGTCTTGGCCCATTCCGAGTCCGGCGTACGAACTTTGCCGGCCCCATGCCCGAAGGCTATTGGCTACCACTTTTTTTGGCATTTTTCTCCAGGACGAACTTGGCGCCAAGGGGTTCGGCTGCTCTTTTTTGGGCGCGGCTGTGCCCGTGGCCTACTTTTGTCACGGGGAGGGTTTGGGAAAAGTCTCGGCCCATTCCGAGGAAGGCGGACGAAGTTCGCCAGCCCCACGCCCCAAGGCTATAGCCCACCCCTTATTTGCGCATTTTTCCGCAGGACGAACTAGGCGCCAAGGGGTCGGCTGCTCTTTTTTGGGCGCGGCTGTGCCCGCGGCCTATTTTTGTCGCGGGGAGGGGGTGGGAAAAGTCTCGGCCCATTCCGAGTCCGGCGGACGAACTTTGCCGGTCCAACGCCCCAAGGCTATAGCACACCCCTTTTTTGGGCATTTTTCCGCAGGACGAACTTGGCAACAAGGGGTTCGGCTGCTCTTTTTTGGGCGCGGCTCTGCCCGCGGCCGATTTTTGTCACGGGGAGGGGGTGGGAAAAGTCTCGGCCCATTCCGAGTCCGGCAGACGAAGTTCGCCAGCCCCACGCCCCAAGGCTATAGGCCACCCCCTTTTTGGGCATTTTTCCGCCGGACGAACTTGGCGCCAAGGGGTTCGGCTGCACGTTTTTGGGCGCGGCTGTGCCCGCGGCCCATTTTTGTCGCGGGGAGGGGGTTGGCTAAGTCTCGGCCCATTCCGAGTCCGGCGGACGAAGTTCGCCCTCCCCACGCCCCAAGGTTATATCCCACCCCTTTTTTGTTCATTTTTCCGCACGACGAACTTGGCAACAAGGGGTTCGGCTGCTCTTTTTTGGGCGCGGCTCTGCCCGCGGCCGATTTTTGTCACGGGGAGGGGGTGGGAAAAGTCTCGGCCCATTCCGAGTCCGGCAGACGAAGTTCGCCAGCCCCACGCCCCAAGGCTATAGCCCACCCCCATTTTGGGTATTTTTCCGCAGGACGAACTTGGCGCCAAGGGGTTCGACTGCTCTTTTTTGGGCGCGGCTCTGCCCGCGCCCTATTTTTTGGCGCGGGGGGGGGGGGGGGGGGGGGTGGGCAAAATCTCGGCACATTCCGAGGAAGGCGGATGAACATCGCCAGCCCCACGCCCCAAGGCTATAGCCCACCCCTATTTTGGGCAATTTTCCGCAGGACGAACTTGGCGCCAAGGGGTTCGGCTGCTCTTTTTTGGGCGCGGCTGAGCCCACATCCTATTTTTGTCGCTTGGAGGGGGTGGGAAAAGTCTCAGCCCATTTCGAGTCCGGCGGACGAACTTCGGCAGCCCCACGCCGCAAGGCTATAGCACACAACTGTTTTAGGCATTTTTCCGCAGGACGAACTTTGTGCCAAGGTGTTCAGCTGCTCTTTTTTGGGCGCGGCTGTGCTCACGGCCTATTTTTGTCACAGGGACGGGGTGGGTAAATTCTCGACCCATTCCGAGGAAGGCGGACGAAGTGTGCCAGCCCCACGCCCTTAGGCTATAGCCCACCCCTTTTTTGGGCATTTTTCCGCAGGACGAACTTGGCGCCAAGGGGTTCAGCTGCTGTTTTTTGGGCACGGCTGTGCCCGCTGCCTATTTTTGTTGTGGGGAGGGGGTGGGCAAAGTCTCGGCCCATTCCGAGGAAGGCCGACGAAGTGCGCCAGCCCCACGCCCCAAGGCTATAGCCCACCGCCTTTTTGGCCATTTTTCCGCAGTACGAACTTGGCGCAAAGGGGTTCGGCTGCTCTTTTTTGGGCGCGGTTGTGCCCGCGGCTTATTTTTGTCGCGGGGAGGGGGTGGCCAAAGTCTTGGCCCATTCCGAGTCCCGCGGACGAAGTTCGCCAGCCCCATGCCCCAAGGCTATAGCCCACCCCCTTTTTGGGCATTTTTCCGCAGGACGAACTTGGCGCCAAGGGGTTCGGCTGCACGTTTTTTGGCGCGGCTGTGCCCGCGGCTTATTTTTGTCGCGGGGAGGGGGTGGCCAAAGTCTCGGCCCATTCCGAGTCCGGCGGACGAAGTTCGCCCGCCCCACGCCCCAAGGCTATAGCCCACCCCTTTTTTGGGTGTCTTTCCGCAGGACGAACTTGGCGCCAAGGGGTTCGACTGCTCTTTTTTGGGCGCGGCTGTGCCCGCACCCAATTTTGTGGTGCGGGGAGGGGGTGGGAAAGTCTCCGCCCATTCCGAGGAAGGCGGATGAACTTCGCCAGCCCCACGCCCCAAGGCTATAGGCCACCCCTATTTTGGGCATTTTTCCGCAGGACGAACTTGGTGCCAAGGGGTTCGACTGCTCTTTTTTGGGCGCGGCTGTGCCCGCAGCCTAGTTTTGGTGCGGGGAGGGGGTGGGCAAAGTCTCGGCCCATTCCGAGTCCCGCATACGAAGTTCGCCAGCCCCACGCCCCAAGCCAATAGCCCACCCCCTTTTTGGGCATTATTCCGCAGGACGAACTTGGCTCCAAGGGTTCGGCTGCTCTTTTTTGGGCGCGGCTGTGCCCGTGGTCTATTGTTGATGTGGTGCGGGGGTTGGCAAAGTCTCGGCCCATTCCGAGTCCGGCGGACGAAGTTTGCCAGCCCGACGCCCCAAGGCTATAGCCCACTCCTTTTTTGGGCATTTTTCCGCAGGACGAACTTGGCGCCAAGGGGTTCGGCTGCTCTTTTTTGGGTCCGGCTGTGCCCACATCCTATTTTTGTCGTGGGGAGGGGGTGGGAAAAGTCTCGGCGCATTCCGAGTCCGGCGGACGAACTTCGGCAGCCCCACGCCGCAAGGCTATAGAACACAACTTTTTTAGGCATTTTTCCTCAGGACGAACTTTGTGCCAAGGTGTTCAGCTGCTCTTTTTTTGGCGCGGCTGTGCTCGCGGCCTATTTTTGTCACAGGGAGGGGGTGGGTAAATTCTTGACCCATTCCGAGGAAGGCGGACGAAGTGCGCCAGCCCCACGCCCTTAGGCTACAGCCCACCCGTTTTTTGGGCATTTTTCCGCAGGACGAACTTGGCGCCAAGGGGTTCGGCTGCTCTTTTTTAGGTACGGCTGTCCCCACGGACTATGTTTGTCACGGGGAGGTTGTGGCCAAAGTCTCGGCCCATTCCGAGGAAGGCGGACGAAGTTCGCCCGCCCCACGCCCCAAGGCTATAACCCACCCCCTTTTTGGGCATTTTTCCGCAGTACGAAGTTGGCGCAAAGGGGTTCGGATGCTCGTTTTTGGGCGCGGCTGTGCCCGCGGCCTATTTTTGTCGTGGAGAGGGGCTGGGCAAAGCCTCGGCCCATTCCGAGTCCGGCGGACGAAGTTCGCCAGCCCCGCGCCCCAAGGCTATAGCCCACCCCTTTTTTGGGCATTTTTCCGCAGGACGAACTTGGCGCCAAGGGGTTCGACAGCCCTTTTTTGTGAGCGGCTGTGCCCGCGGCCTATTTTTGGTGCGGGGAGGGGGTGGGCAAAGTCTCGGCCCATTCCGAGTCCCGCGTACGAAGATCGGCCGCCCCACGCCCCAAGGCGATAGCCCACCCCCTTTTTGGGCATTTTTCCGCAGAACGAACTTGGCGCCAAGGGGTTCGGCCGCTCTTTTATGGGCGCGGCTGTGTCTGCGGCGCATTTTTGTCGCGGGGAGGGGGTGCAATAAGTCTCGGTCCATTCCGAGTCCGGCGTACGAAGTGCGCCAGCCCCACGCCCTTAGGCTATAGCCCACCCCTTTTTTGGGCATTTTTCCGCAGGACGAACTTGGCGCCAAGGGGTTCGGCTGCTCTTTTTTGGGCACGGCTGTGCCCGCGGCCTATGTTTGTCATGGGGAGGTTGTGGGCAACGTCTCGGCCCATTCCGAGGAAGGCGGACGAAGTTCGCCAGCCCCACGCCCCAAGGCCATAGCCCACCCCTATTTTGGGCATTTTTCCGCAGGACGAACTTGGTGCCAAGGGGTTCGACTGCTCTTTTTTGGGCGCGGCTGTGCCCGCGGCCTAGTTTTGGTGCGGGGAGGGGGTGGGCAAAGTCTCGGCCCATTCCGAGTCCCGCGACGAAGTTCGCCAGCCCCACGCCCCAAGGCAATAGCCCACCCCCTTTTTGGGCATTTTTCCGCAGGACGAACTTGGCGCCAAGGGGTTCGGCCGCTCTTTTATGGGCGCGGCTGCCTCCGCGGCCCATTTTTGTCGCGGGGAGGCGGTGGTATAAGTCTCGGTCCATTCCGTGTCCGGCGTACGAATTTCGCCAGCCCCACGCCCCAAGGCTATAGCCCTCCCCCTCCTTGGGCATTTTTCCGCAGGACAAACTTGGCGCCAAGGGGTTCGGCTGCGCTTTTTTGGGCACGGCTGTGCCCGCGGCCTATGTTTGTCATGGGGAGGTTGTGGGCAACGTCTCGGCCCATTCCGAGGAAGGCGGACGATGTTCGCCAGCCCCACGCCCCAAGGCCATAGCCCACCCCTATTTTGGGCATTTTTCCGCAGGACGAACTTGGTGCCAAGGGGTTCGACTGCTCGTTTTTGGGCGCGGCTGTGCCCGCGGCCTAGTTTTGGTGCGGGGAGGGGGTGGGCAAAGTCTCGGCCCATTCCGAGTCCCGCGTACGAAGTTCGCCAGCCCCACGCCCCAAGGCAATAGCCCACCCCCTTTTTGGGCATTTTTCCGCAGGACGAACTTGGCGCCAAGGGGTTCGGCCGCTCTTTTATGGGCGCGGCTGTCTCCGCGGCCCATTTTTGTCGCGGGGAGGCGGTGGTATAAGTCTCGGTCCATTCCGTGTCCGGCGTACGAATTTCGCCAGCCCCACGCCCCAAGGCTATAGCCCTCCCCCTCCTTGGGCATTTTTCCGCAGGACAAACTTGGCGCCAAGGGGTTCAACTCCTTTTTTTGTCGCGGGGAGGGGGTGGGCAAAGTCTCGGCCCATTCCGAGTCCGGCGGACGAAGTTCGCCCGCCCCACGCCCCAGGGCTATAGCCCACCCCTTTTTTGGGTATCTTTCCGCAGGACGAACTTGGCGCCAAGGGGTTCAACTCCTTTTTTTTGGGCGCGGCTGTGCCCGCGGCCTATTTTGTGGTGCGGGGAGGGGGTGGGCAAAGTCTCGGCCCATACCGAGGAAGGCGGATGAACTTCGCCAGCCCCACGCCCCAAGGCTATAGCCCACCCCTATTTTGGGCATTTTTCCGCAGGACGAACTTGGTGCCAAGGGGTTCGACTGCTCTTTTTTGGGCGTGGCTGTGCCCGGGGCCTATTTTTGGTGCGGGGAGGGGGTGGGCAAAGTCTCGGCCCATTCCAAGCCCCGCCTACGAAGTTCGCCCGCCCCACGCCCCAAGGCTATAGCCCACCCCTTTTTTGGGCATTTTTCCGCAGGACGAACTTGGCGCCAAGGGGTTCGACTGCTCTTTTTTGGGCGCGGCTGTGCCCGCGGCCAATTTTTGTTGCGGGGATGGGGTGGGCAAAGTCTCGGCCCATTCCGAGTCCGGCGGACGAAGTGCGCCAGCCCCACGCCCCAAGGCTATAGCCCACCCCCTTTTTGGGCATTTTTCCGCAGTACGAACTTGGTGCAAAGGGGTTCGGCTGCTCTTTTTTGGGCGCGGCTGTGCCCGCGGCCTATTTTTTGGTGCGGGGAGGGGGTGGCAAAGTCTCGGTCCATTCCGAGGAAGGCGGATGAACTTCGCCAGCCCCACGCCCCAAGGCTATAGCCCACCCCTATCTTGGGCATTTTTCTGAAGGACGAACTTGGTGCCAAGGGGTTCGACTGCTCTTTTTTGGGCGCGGCTGTGCCCGCGGCCTATTTTGGTTGTGGGGAGGGTGTGGGCAAAGTCTCGGCCCATTCCGAGTCCGGCGGACGAAGTGCGCCAGCCCCACGTCCCATGGCTATAGCCCACCCCCTATTTGGGCATTTTTCCGCAGGACGAACATGGCGCCAAGGGGTTTGGCTGCTCTTTTGTGGGCGGGGCTGTGCCCGCGGCCTAGTCTTGTCGTGGGGAGGGGGTGGGCAAAGTCTTGGCCCATTCCGAGTCCGGCGGATGAAGTTCGCCAGCCCCACGCCCCAAGGCTATAGCCCACCTCCTTTTTGGGCATTTTTCCGCAGGACGAACTTGGCGCAAAGTGGTTCGGCTGCTCTTTTCTGGGCGCGGCTGTGCCCGCGGCCTATTTTTGTCACGGGGATGGGGTGGGCAAAGTCTCGGCCCATTCCGAGTCCGGCGGACGAACTTCGACAGCCCCACGCCGCAAGGCTATAGCACAACATTTTTAGGCATTTTTCCGGAGGACGAACTTTGTGCCAAGGTGTTCAGCTGCTCTTTTTTGGGCGCGGCTGTGCTCACGGCCTATTTTTACCACAGGGACGGGGTGGGTAAATTCTCGACCCATTCCGAGGAAGGCGGACGAACTTTGCCGGCCCCACGCCCCAAGGCTATAGCACACCCCTTTTTTGGGTATTTTTCCGCAGGACGAACTTGGCGCCAAGGGGTTCGGCTGCTCTATTTGGGGCGCGGCTGTGCCCGCGGCCTATTTTTGGTGCGGGGAGGGGGTGGCCAAAGTGTCGGCACATTCCGAGTCCGGCGGACGAAGTTCGCCAGCCCCACGCCCCATGGCTATAGCCCACCCTTTTTTGGGGCATTTTTGCGCAGGACGAACATGGCGCCAAGGGGTTCGGCTGCTCTTTTTTGTGCGCGGCTTGCCCGCGGCCTATTTTTGTCGCAGGGAGGCGGTGGGAAATGTCTCGGCCCATTCCGAGTCCGGCGGACGAACTTCGGCAGCCCCACGCCCCAAGGCTATAGCACACCCCTTTTTTGGGCATTTTTCCGCAGGACGAACTTGGCGTAAAGGGGTTCGGCTGCTCTTTTTTGGGCGCGGCTGTGCCCACGGCCTATTTTTGGTGCGGGGAGGGGGTGGCCAAAGTGTCGGCCCATTCCGAGTCCGGCGGACGAAGTTCCCCAGCCCCACGCCCCAAGGCTATAGCCCACCCCTTTTTTGGGCATTTATCCGCAGGGCGAACATGGCGCCAAGGGGTTCGGCTGCTCTTTTTTTCGGCGCGGCTGTGCCCGCGGCCTATTTTTGTCGTGGGGAGGGGGTGGCCAAAGTCTCGGCTCATTCCGAGGAAGGCGGAAGAACTTTGCCGGACCCACGCCCAAAGGCTATAGCACACCCCTTTTTTGGGCATTTTTCCGCAGGAGGAACTTGGCGCCAAGGGGTTCGGCTGCTCTTTTTTCGGCGCGGCTGTGCCTGCGGCCTATGTTTGTCGCCGGGAGGGGGGTGGGAAAAGTCTCGGCCGATTCCGAGGAAGGCGGATGAACTTTGCCGGCCCCACGCGCAAAGGCTTTAGAACCCCCCTTTTTTGGTCATTTTTCCGCAGGACGAACTTGGCGCCAAGGGGTTCGGCTGCTCTTTTTTGGGCGCGGCTGTGCCCGCGGCCTATATTTTGTGTGGGGAGGGGGTGGCCAAAGTCTCGGCCCATTCCGAGGAAGGCGGATGAACTTTGCCGACCCCACGCCGAAAGGCTATAGCACACTCCTTTTTTTGGGCATTTTTCTACAGGACGATTTTGGCCCCAAGGGGTTTGGCGGCTCTTTTTTGGGCGCGGCTGTGCCCGCGGCCTATTTTTGCCGCGGGGAGGGGCTGGGCAAAGTCTCGGCCCATTCCGAGTCCGGCGGACGAAGTTCGCCTGCCCCACGACCAAAGGCTATAGCACACCCCTTTTTTGGGCATTTTTCCGCAGGACGAACTTGGCGCCAAGGGGTTCGGCTGCTCTTTTTTCGGTGCGGCTGTGCCCGCGGCCTATTTTTGTCACCGGGAGGGGGTGAGAAAAGTCTCGGCCCCTTCCGAGCCCGGCGGACGAACTTCGGCAGCCCCACGCCCCAAGGCTATAGCCCACCACTTTTTTGGGCATTTTTCCGCAGGACGAACTTGGCGCCAAGGGTTTCGGCTGCCCTTTTTTGGGCGCGGCTGTGCCCGCGGCCTATGTTTGTCATGGGGAGGGGGTGGGAAAAGTCTCGGCCGATTCCGAGGAAGGCGGATGAACTTTGCCGGCCCCACGCACAAAGGCTATAGCCCACCGCCTTTCTGGGCATTTTTCCGCAGGTCGAACTTGGTGCCAAGGGGTTCGGCCGCTCTTTTTTAGGCGCAGCTGTGCCCACGGCCTATTTTTGTCCCAGGGAGGGTGTGGGCAAAGTCTCGGCACATTCCGAGTCCGGCGGACGAAGTTCGCCAGCCCCACGCCCCAAGGCTATAGCCCCCCCTTTTTTTGGGCATTTTTCCGCAGGACGAACTTGGCGCCAAGGGGTTCGGCTGCTCTTTTTTAGGCGAGGCTGGGGCCGCGGCCTATTTTTGTCGCGAGGAGGGGGTGGGAAAAGTCTCGGCCCATTCCGAGTCCGGCGGATGAACTTCGGCAGCCCCACTCCCCAGGGCTATAGCACACCCCATTTTTCGGCATTTTTCCGCAGGACGAACTTGCCGCCAAGGGGTTCGGCTGCTCTTTTTTGGGCGCGGCTGTGCCCACGGCCTACTTTTGTCCCGGGGAGGGGGTGGGCAAAGTCTCGGCACATTCCGAGTCCGGCGGACGAAGTTCGCCCGCCCCACGCACCAAGGCTATAGCCCACCCTTTTTTTGGGCATTTTTCCGCAGGACGAACTTGGCGCCAAGGGGTTCGACTGCTCTTTTTTGGGCGCGGCTGCGCCCGCGGCCAATTTTTGAAGCGAGGAGGGGGTGGCCAAAGTCCCGGCCCATTCCAGGGAAGGCGGATGAACTTTGCCGGCCCCACGGCCAAAGGCTATAGCACACCCCTTTTTTGGGCATTTTTCGGCAGGACGAACATGTCGTCAGGGTGTTCGGCTACGCCTTTTTGGCCGCGGCTGTGCCCGCGGCCTACTTTTGTCGTGGGGAGGGGATGGAAAAAGTCTCGGACTGTTCTGAGTCCGGCGGACGAAGTTCGCCCGCCCCACGCCCCAAGGCTATAGCCCACCCCCTTTTTGAGCATTTTTCCGCAGGACGAACTTGGCGCCAAGGGGTTCGACTCCTCTTTTTTGGGCTCGGCTGTGCCCACGGCCTATTTTTGTCGTGGGGAGGGGGTGGGCACAGTCTCTGCCCATTCTGAGTCCGGCGGACGAAGTTCGCCTGCCCCACGCCCCAAGGCTATTGCCCACCCCCTTTTTGGGCGTTTTTCCGCAGGACGAACTTCGCGCCAAGGGGTTCGGCTGCACTTTTTTGGGCGCGGTTGTGCCTGCGGCCTATTTTTGTCACGGGGAGGGGGTGGCCAATGTCTCGGCCCATTCCGAAGAAGGCGGACGAAGTTCGCCAGCCCCACGCCCCAAGGCTATAGCCCACCCCTTTTTTGGGCATTTTTCCACAGGACGAACATGGTGCCAAGGGGTTCGGCTGCTCTTTTTTGGGTGCGGTTGTGCCCACAGCCTATATTTTTTGCGGGGAGGGGGTGGGAAATGTCTCGGCCCATTCCAAGATCGGCGGACGAAGTTCGCCCGCCCCACGCCCCAAGGCTATAGCCTACCCGCTTTTTGAGCATTTTTCTGCAGGACGAACTTGGCGCCAAGGGGTTCGGCTGCTCTTTTTTGGGTGCGGCTTTGCCCGCGGCCTATTTTTGTCGGGGGGAGGGGGTGGGCAAAGTCTCGGCCCATTCCGAGGAAGGCGGACGAAGTTCGCCAGCCCCACGCCCCAAGGCTATAGCCCACCCCTTTTTTGGGCATTTTTCCACAGGACGAACTTGGCGCCAAGGGGTTCGACTGCTCTTTTTTGGGCGCGGCTGTGCCCATGGCCTATTTCTGGCACGGGGAGGGGGTGGGCAAAGTCTCGGCCCATTCCGAGGAAGGCGGACGAAGTTCGCCAGCCCCACGCCCCAAGGCTATAGCCCACCCCTTTTTTGGGCATTTTTCCACAGGACGAACTTGGCGCCAAGGGGTTCGACTGCTCTTTTTTGGGCGCGGCTGTGACCATGGCCTATTTTTGGCACGGGGAGGGGGTGCCCAAAGTCTCGGCCCATTCCAGGGAAGGCGGATGAACTTTGCGGGCCCCACGCCCAAAGGCTATAGCACACCCCTTTTTTGGGCATTTTTCCGCAGGACGAACTTGGCGCCAAGGGGTTCGGCTGCACTTTTTCGGGCGCGGCTGTGCCCGCGGCCTATTTTTGTCGCGGGGAGGGGGTGGGGAAAGTCTCGGCCCATTCCGAGTCCGGCGGACGAAGCTGGCCAGCCCCACGCCCAAAGGCTATAGCCCACCCCTTTTTTGGGCATTTTTCCGCGGGACGAACTTGGCGCCAAGGGGTTCGGCTGCTCTTATTTGGGCGCGGCTGTGCCCGCGGCCTATTTGTGTCGTGGGGAGGGGGTGGGAAAAGACTCGGCCCATTCCGAGTCCGGCGGACGAAGTGCGCCATCCCCACGCCCCAAGGCTATAGCAAACCGCCTTTCTGGGCATTTTTCCGCAGGTCGAACTTGGCGCCAAGGGGTTCGGCTGTGCCCACGGCCTATTTTTGTCCCGGGGAGGGTGTGGGCAAAGTCTCGGCACATTTCGAGTCCGGCGGACGAAGTTCGCCAGCCCCACGCCCCAAGGCTATAGCCCACCCTTTTTTTGGGCATTTTTCCGCAGGACGAACTTGGGGCCAAGGGGTTCGGCTGCTCTTTTTTGGGCGCGGCTGTGCCCACGTCCTATTTTTGTCCCGGGGAGGGTGTGGGCAAAGTCTCGGCCCATTCCGAGTCCGGCGGACGAAGTTCGCCAGCCCCACGCCCCAAGGCTATAGCCCACCCTTTTTTTGGGCATTTTTCCGCAGGACGAACTTGGCGCCAAGGGGTTCGACTGCTCTTTTTTGGGCGCGGCTGTGCCCGCGGCCTATTTTTGGCGCGGGGAGGGGGTGGCCAAAGTCTCGGCCCATTCCAGGGAAGGCGGATGAACTTTGCCGGCCCCACGCCCAAAGGCTATAGCACACCCCTTTTTTGGGCATTTTTCGGCAGGGCGAACTTGGGGCCAAGGGGTTTGGCAGCTCTTTTATGGGCGCGGCTGTGGCCGCGGCCTATTTTTGTCGTGGGGAGGGGGTGGGCAAAGTCTCGGCCCATTCCGAGTCCGGCGGACGAAGTTCGCCCGCCGCACGCCCCAAGGCTATAGCCCACCCCCTTTTTGGGCATTTTTCCACATTACGAACTTGGCGCAAAGGGGTTCGGCTGCTCTTTTTTGGCCGCGGCTGTGCCCGCGGCCTATTTTTGTCGGGGGGAGCGGGTGGGCAAAGTCTCGGCCCATTCCGAGTCCGGCGGACAAAGTTCGCCAGCCAAACGCCCCAAGGCTATAGCCCACCCCCTTTTTTGGCGTTTTTCCGCAGGACGAACTCGGCGCCATGGGGTTCGGCGGCTCTTTTTTGGGCGCGGCTGTGCCCGCAGCTTATTTTTAGCGCGGGGAGGGGATGGGTAAAGTCTCGGCCCATTCCCAGGAAGGCGGATGAACTTTACCGGCCCCATGCCCAAAGGCTATAGCACACCCCTTTTTTGGGCATTTTTCCGCAGGACGAAGTCGGCGCCAAGGGGTTCGGCTGCTCTTTTTTGGGTACGGCTGTGCCCGCGGCCTATTTTTGTCGGGGGGAGGGGGTGGCCAATGTCTCGGCCCATTCCGAGGAAGGCGGACGAAGTTCGCCAGCCCCACGTCCCAAGGATATAACCCACCCCTTTTTTGGGCATTTTTCCACAGGACGAACATGACGCCAAGGGGTTCGTTAGCCCTTTTTTGGGCGCGGCTGTGCCCGCGGCCTATTTTTGTCGTGGGGAGGGGGTGGGAAAAGTGTCAGCCCATTCCGAGTCCGGCGGACGAAGTTCGCCCGCCCCACGCCCCAAGGCTATAGCCCACCCCCTTTTTGAGCATTTTTCCGCAGGACGAACATGGGGCCAAGGGGTTCGGCTCCTCTTTTTTGGGCTTAGCTGTGCCCGCGGCCTATTTCTTTCGCGGGGAGGGGGTGGCCAAAGTCACGGCCCATTCCGTGGACGGTGGACGAAGTTCGCCAGCCCCACGTCCCAAGGCTATAGCCCACCCCTTTTTTGGGCATTTTTCCACAGGACGAACATGGTGCCAAGGGGTTCGGCTGCTCTTTTTTGGGTGCAGTTGTGCCCACGGCCTGTATTTTTCGCGGGGAGGGGGTGGGAAAAGTCTCGGCCCATTCCAAGTTCGGCGGACGAAGTTCGCCCGCCCCACGCCCCAAGGCTATAGCCCACCCGCTTTTTGAGCATTTTTCCGCAGGGCGAACTTGGCGCCAAGGGGTTCGGTTGCTCTTTTTTGGCGCGGCCGTGCCCGCGGCCTATTTTTGTCCGGGGGAGGGGGTGGGCAAAGTCTCGGCCCATTCCGAGTCCGGCGGACAAAGTTCGCCTGCCAAACGCCACAAGGCTATAGCCCACCCCCTTTTTGGGCGTTTTTTCCGCAGGACGAACTTGGCGCCAAGGGGTTCGGCTGCACTTTTTTGGGCGCGGCTGTGCCCGTGGCCTATTTTTGTCGTGGGGAGGGGGTGGGAATAGTCTCGGCCCATTCCATGTCCGGCGGACGAAGTTCGCCAGCCCCATGCCACAAGGCTATAGCCCGCCCCTTTTTTGGGCATTTTTGCAGAGGATGAACATGGCGCCAAGGGGTTCGGCTGCTCTTTTTTGGCCGCGGTTGTGCCCGCGGCCTATTTTTGTCGCGGGGAGGGGGTGGGAATAGTCTCGGCCCATTCCATGTTCGGCGGACGAAGTTCGCCCGCCCCACGCCCCAAGGCTATAGCCCACCCCCTTTTTGAGCTTTTTTCCGCAGGACGAACTTGGCGCCAAGGGGTTCGGCTGCGCTTTTTGGGCCGCGGCTGTGCCCGCGGCCTATTTTTGGAGGGGGGAGCGGGTGGCCAAAGTCTCGGCCCATTCCGAGGAAGGCGGACGAAGTTCGCCAGCCCCACGCCCCAAGGCTATAGCCCACCCCTTTTTTGGGCATTTTTCCACAGGACGAACATGGCGCCAAGCGGTTCGGCTGCTCTTTTTTGGGCGTGGCTGTGCCCGCGGGCTATTTGTGTCGTTGGGAGGGGGTGGGCAAAGTCTCGGCCCATTCCGAGTCCGGCGGACGAACTTCGCCAGCCCCACGCCCCAAGGCTATCGCCCACCCCTTGTTTCGGCAATTTTCCGCCGGACGAACTTGGCGCCAAGGGGTTCGGCTGCTCTTTTTTGGGCGCGGCCATGCCCGCGGCCTATTTTTGTCGTGGGGATGGGGTGGGCAAAGTCTCGGCCCATTCCAAGTCCAGCGGACAAAGTTCGCCAGCGAAACGACCCAAGGCTATAGCCCACGCCCTTTTTGGGCATTTTTCCGCAGGATGAACTTGCCGCCCAGGGGTTCGGCTGCTCTTTTTTGGGCGCGGCTGTGCCCGCGGCCTATTTTTGTCGTGGGGAGGGGGTGGGAAAAGTCTCAGCCCATTCCGAGTCCGGCGGACGAACTTCGCCAGCCCCACGCCCCAAGGCTATCGCCCACCACTTTTTTCGGCATTTTTCCGCAGGACGAACTTGGCGCCAAGGGTTCGGCTCCTCTTTTTTGGGCGCGGCCATGCCCGCGGCCTATTTTTGTCGCAGGGAGGGGGTGGCCAAAGTCTCGGCCCATTCCGAGGAAGGCGGACGAAGTTCGCGAGCCCCACGCCCCAAGGCTATAGCCCACCTCTTTTTTGGGCATTTTTCCACAGGACGAACATGGCGCCAAGGGGTTCGGCTGCTCTTTTTAAGGTGCGGCAGTGGCTGCGGCCTATTTGTTTCACGGGGAGGGGGTGGCCAAAGTCTCGGCCCATTCCGCGGAAGGCGGACGAAGTTCGCCATCCCCACGCCCCAAGGCTATAGCCCACCCCATTTTTGGGCATTTTTCCACAGGACGAACTTGGCGCCAAGGGGCTCGGCTGCTCTTTTTTGGCCGCGGTTGTGCCCGCGGCCTATGTTTGTCACGGGGAGGGGGTGGGAAAAGTCTCGGCCCATTCCAAGTTCGGCGGACAAAGTTCGGCCGCCCCACGCCCCAAGGCTATAGCCCTTTTTTGAGCATTTTTCCGCAGGACGAACTTGTCGCCAAGGGGTTCGGCTGCTCTTTTTAAGGTGCGGCAGTGCCCGCGGCCTATTGTTTTCACGGGGAGGGGGTGGCCAAAGTCTCGGCCCATTCCGCGGAAGGTGGACGAAGTTCGCCATCCCCACGCCCCATGGCTATAGCCCACCCCATTTTTGGGCATTTTTCCACAGGACGAACATGGCGCCAAGGGGCTCGGCTACTCTTCTATGGGCGCGGATGTGCCCGCGGCCTATTCTTGTCACGGGGAGGAGGTGGGAAAAGTCTCGGCCAATTCCGAGTCCGGCGGACGAAGTTCGCCCGCCCCACGCCCCAAGGCTATAGCCCACCCCCTTTTTGAGCTTTTTTCCGCAGGACGAACTTGGCGCCAAGGGGTTCGGCTGCTCTTTTTTTAGCGCGGCCGTGCCCGCGGCCTATTTTCGTCCGGGGGAGGAGGTGGGCAAAGTGTCGGCCCATTCCGAGTCCGGCGGACAAAGTTCGCCAGCCAAACGCCCCAAGGCATAGCCCACCCCCTTTTTGGGCGTTTTTCCGCAGGACGAACTTGGCGCCAAGGGGTTCGGCAGCACTTTTTGGGGCGCGGCTGTGCCCGCGGCCTATTTTTGTCGCGGGGAGGGGGTGGCCAAAGTCTCGGCCCATTCCGAGGAAGGCGGACGAAGTTCGCCAGCCCCACGTCCCAAGGATATAACCCACCCCTTTTTTGGGCATTTTTCCACAGGACGAACATGACGCCAAGGGGTTCGTCTGCCCTTTTTTGGGTGCGGCTGTGCCCGTGGCCTATTTTTGTCATGGGGAGGGGGTGGGAAAAGTGTCGGCCCATTCCGAGTCCGGCGGACGAAGTTCGTCCGCCCCACGCCCCAAGGCTATAGCCCACCCCCTTTTTGAGCATTTTTCCGCAGGACGAACATGGGGCCAAGGGGTTCGGCTCCTCTTTTTTGGGCTTAGCTGTGCCCGCGGCCTATTTCGTTCGCGGGGAGAGGGTGGCCTTAGTCTCGGCCCATTCCGTGGACGGTGGACGAAGTTCGCCAGCCCCACGTCCCAAGGCTATAGCCCACCCCATTTTTGGGCATTTTTCCACAGGACGAACATGGCACCAAGGGGTTCGGCTGCTCTTTTTTGGGCGCGGCTGTGCCCGCAGCCTATTTTTGCCGTGGGGAGGGGTTGGGAAAAGTCTCGGCCCATTCCGAGTCCGGCGGACGAAGTTGGCCCACCCCACGCCCCAAGGCTATAGCCCACCCCCTTTTTGAGCATTTTTCCGCAGGACGAACTTTGCGCCACGGGGTTCGGCTCCTCTTTTTTGGGCTTGGCTGTGCCCGCGGCCTAGTTTTGTGGCCGGGAGGGGTGGGCAAAGTCTCGGCCCATTCCGAGTCCGGCGGACGAACTTCGCCAGCCCACGCCCCAAGGCTATCGCCCACCCCTTTTTTCGGCATTTTTCCGCAGGACGAACTTGGCGCCAAGGGGTTCGGCTCCTCTTTTTTGGCCGCGGCTGTGCCCGCGGTCTATTATTGTCGCAGGCAGGGGGTGGGCAATGTCTCGGCCGATTCCGAGGAAGGCGGATGAAGTTCGCCGGCCCCACGCCGAAAGGCTATAGCACACCCCTTTTTTGGGTATTTTTCTACAGGATGAACTTGGCGCCAAGGGGTTCGGCTGCTCTTTTTGGGGCGCGGCTGTGTCCGAACCCTATTTTTGTCGCGGGGAGGGGGTGGGCAAAGTCTCGGCCCATTCCGTGTCCGGCGGACGAACTTCGGCAGCCCCACGCCCCCAGGCTATAGCACACCCCTTTTTTGGGCATTTTTCCGCAGGACGAACTTGGCGTCAAGGGGTTCGCCTGCTCTTTTTTGGGTGCGGCTGTGCCCGTGGCCTATTTTTGTTGCGGGGAGGCGGTGGGCAAAGGCTCGGCCCATTCCGAGGAAGGCGGACGAAGTTCGCCAGCCCCACGCCCCAAGGCTATAGCCCACCCCCTTTTTGGGCATTTTTCCGCGGGACGGACTTGGCGCCAAGGGGTTCGGCTGTTCTTTTTTGGGCTCGGCTGTGCCCGCGGCCTATTTTTGTCGCGGGGAGGGGGTGGGCAAAGTCTCGGCCCATTCCGAGTCCGGCGGACGAAGTTCGCCAGCCCCACGCTCCAAGGCTATAGCCCACCCCTTTTTTGGCCATTGTTCCGCTGGACGAACATGGCCCCAAGGGGTTCGGCTGCTCTTTTTTGGGTGCGGCTGTGCCCGCGGCCTATTTTTGTCGTGGGGAGGTGGTGGGCAAAGTCTCGGCCCATTCCGAGGAAGGCGGACGAAGTTCGCCAGCCCCACGCCCCAAGGCTATAGCCCACCCCCTTTTTGGGCATTTTTCCGCAGGACGGACTTGACACCAAGGGGTTCGGCTGCTCTTTTTTGCACACGGCTGTGCCCGCGGCCTATTTTTGTCGCAGGGAGGGGGTGGGGAATGTCTCGGCGCATTCCGAGTCCAGCGGACGAACTTCGCCAGCCCCACGCCCCAAGGCTATAGCCCACCCCTTTTTTGGGCATTTTTCCGCAGGTCGAGCTTGGCGCCAAGGGGTTCGGCTATTCTTTTTTGCACGCGGCTGTACCCTCGGCCTATTTTTGTCACAGGGAGGGGGTGAGAAAAGTCTCGGCCCATTCCGAGTCCGGCGGACGAACTTCGGCAGCCCCACGCCCCAAGGCTATAGCACAACCCTTTTTTGGGCATTTTTCTGCAGGACGAACTTGGCGCCAAGGGGTTCGGTTGCTCTTTTTTGGGCGCGGCTGTGCCCGCGGCCTATTTTTTCCCTGGGGAGGGGCTGGGCAAAGTCTCGGTCCATTCTGAGTCCGGCGGACGAAGTTCGCCAGCCCCACGCCCAAAGGCTATAGCACACCCCATTTTTGGGCATTTTTCCGCAGGACGAACTTGGCTCCAAGGGGTTCGGCCGCTCTTTTTTGGGCGCGGCTGTGCCCGCGGCCTATTTTTGGTGCGGGGAGGGGGTGGCCAAAGTCTCGGCCCATTCCGAGGAAGGCGGATGAACTTTGCCGGCCCCACGCCCATAGCCTATAGCACACCCCTTTTTTGGGGATTTTTCCGCAGGACGAACTTGGCGCCAAGGGGTTCGGCCGCTCTTTTTTGGGCGCGGCTGTGCCCGCGGCCTATTTTTGGGGCGGGGAGGGGGTGGCCAAAGTCTCGGTCCATTCCATGGAAGGCGGATGAACTTTGCCGGCCCCACGCCGAAAGGCTATAGCACACCCCTTTTTTGGGCATTTTTCTACAGGACGAACTTGGCGCCAAGGGGTTCGGCTGCTCTTTTTTGGGTACGGCTGTGCCCGCGGCCTAATTTTGGCGCGGGGATGGGGTGGCCAAAGTCTCGGCCCATTGCGAGGCCGGCGGACGAAGTTCGGCAGCTCCACAACCCCAGGCTATAGCACACCCCTTTTTTGGGCATTTTTCCGCAGGACGGACTTGGCGCCAAGGGGTTCGCCTGCTCTTTTTTGGGCGCGGCTGTGCCCGCGGCCTATTTTTGTCGCGGGGAGGGGGTGGGCAAAGTCTCGGCCCATTCCGAGTCCGGCGGACGAAGTTCGCCAGCCCCATGCCCCAAGGCTATAGCCCACCCCTTTTTTGGGCATTTTTCCGCAGCACGAACTTGGCGCCAAGGGGTTCGGCTGCTCTTTTTTGCACCCGGCTGTGCCCGCGGCCTATTTTTGTCGCGGGGAGGGGTTGAGAGAAGTCTCGGCCCATTCCGAGTCCGGCGGACGAACTTCGGCAGCCCCACGCCCCCAGGCTATAGCACACCCCTTTTTTGGGCATTTTTCCGCAGGACGAACTTGGCGCCAAGGGGTTCGGGCGCTCTTTTTGGGGCGCGGCAGTGCCCGCAGCCTATTTTTGTCGCGGGGAGGGGGTGGGAAAAGTCTGGGCCCTTTCCGAGTCCGGCGGACGAACTTATCCGGCCCCACGCCCAAGGCTATAGCGCACCCCTTTTTTGAGCATTTTTCCGCAGTAAGAACTTGGCGCCATGGGGTTCGGCGGCTCTTTTTTGGGCGCGGCCGTGCCCGTGGCCTATTTTTGATGCGGGGAGGGGGTGGCCAAACTCTCGGCCCATTCCAAGTCCGGCGGACGAACTTAGCCGGCCCCACGCCCAAAGGCTATAGCACACCCCTTTTTTGGGCATTTTTCGGCACGACGAACTTGGCGCCAAGGGGTTCGGCTGCTCTTTTTTGGGCGCGGCTGTGCCCGCGGCCTATTTTTGGCGCGGGGAGGGGGTGGCCAAAGTCTCGGCCCATTCCGAGGAAGGCGTAAGAACTTTGCCGGCCCCACGCCCATAGGCTATAGCACACCCCTTTTTTGGGCATTTTTCCGCAGGACGAACTTGGCGCCAAGGGGTTCGGCCGCTCTTTTTTTGGCGCGGCTCTGCCCGCGGCCAATTTTTGGTGCGGGGAGGGGGTGGCCAAAGTCTCGGTCCATTCCGCGGAAGGCGGATGAACTTTGCCGGCCCCACGCCGAAAGGCTATAGCACACCCCTTTTTTGGGCATTTTTCCACAGGACGAACTTGGCGCCACGGGGTTCGGCTGCTCTTTTTTTGGCGCGGTAGTGACCGCATCCTATTTTTGTCGCGGGGATGGGGTGGGAAAAGTCTCGGTCCATTCCAAGTCCGGCGGACGAAGTTCGCCCGCCCAACGCCCCAAGCCTATAGCCCAACCCCTTTTTCGGCATTTTTCCGCAGGACGAACTTGGCGCCAAGGGGTTCGGCTGCTATTTTTTTGGCGCGGCTGTGCCCGCGGCCTATTTTTGTCGTTGGGAGGGGGTGGGAAAATTCGCGGCCCATTCCGAGGTAGGCGGATGAACTTTGCTGGCCCCACGCCCAAAGGCTATAGCACACCCGTTTTTTGGGCATTTTGTCGCAGGACGAACTTGGAGCCAAGGGGTTCGGCTGCTCTTTCTTGGGCGCGGCTGTGCCGGCGGCCTATTTTTGTCGCGGGGAGGGGGTGGCCAAAGTCTCGACCCATTCCGAGGAAGGCGGACGAAGTTCGCCGGCCCCACGCCCAAAGGCTGTAGCACACCCATTTTTTGGCATTTTACCGCAGGACGACCTTGGCGCCAAGGGGTTCGGCTGATCTTTTCTGGGCACAGCTGTGCCCGCGGCGTATTTTTGGCGTGGGGCCCAAGGGCTACATCACACCCCTTTTTTGGGCATTTTGCCGCAGAAGGAACTTGGCACCAAGGGGTTCGGCTGCTCTTTTTTTGGCGCGGCAGTGTCCGCGGCCTATTTTTGTCGCGGGGAGGGGGTGGCCAAAGTCCCTGCCCATTCCGAGTCCGGGCAGACGAAGTGCGCCAGCCCCACGCCCCAAGGCTATAGACCACCCCTTTTTTGGGCATTTTTCCGCCGGACGAACTTGGGGCCAAGGGGCTCGGCTGCTCTTTTTTGGGCGTGGCAGTGCCCGCGGCCTATTTTTGTTGCGGGGATGGGGTGGGAAAAGTCTCGGCCCATTCTGAGTCCGGCGGACGAAGTTCCCCCGCCCCACGCCCCAAGGCTATAGCCCAACCCCTTTTTCGGCATTTTTCCGCAGGACAAACTTGGCGCCAAGCGGTTCGGCTGCTCTTTTTTGGGCGCGGCTGTGCCCACGTCCTATTTTTGTCTTTGGGAGGTGGTGGGCAAATTCGCGGCCCATTCCGAGGAAGGCGGATGAACTTTGCCGGACCCACGCCCAAGGGCTATAGCACACCCCTTTTTTGGGCATTTTTCAGCAGGACGAACTTGGCGCCAAGGGGTTCGGCTGCTCTTTTTTGGGGCGGCTGTGCCCGCGGCCTATTTTTGTCATGGGGTGGGGGTGGGAAAAGCCTCGGCCCATTCCGAGTCCGGCGGACGAAGTGCGCCGGCCCCACGCCCCAAGGCTATAGCCCACCCCATTTTTGGGCATTTTTCCGCAGGACGAACTTAGCGCCAAGGGGTTCGGCCGCTCTTTTTTGGGCGCGGCTGTGCCCGCGACCTATTTTTGTCGTGGGGGGGGGGGTGGAAAAAGTCTCGGCCCATTCTGAGTCCGGCGGATGAAGTTCGCCAGCCCCACGTCCCAGGGCTCTAGCCCACCCCCTTTTTGGGCATTTTTCGGCAGGACGAACTTGGCGCCAAGGGGTTCGGCTGCTCTTTTTTGGGCGCGGCTGTGCCCGCGGCCTATTTTTGTCGCGGTGAGGGGGTGGGCAAAGTCTCGGCCCATTCCAAGTCCGGCGGACGAAGTTCGGCAGCCCCACGCCCCAAGGCTATAGCCCTCCACCTTTTTGGGCATTTTTCCGCAGGACGAACTTGGCGCCAAGGGGTTCGGCTGCTCTTTTTTGGGCGCGGGTGTGCCCGTGGCCTATTTTTGTCGCGGTGAGGGGGTGGGTAAAGTCTCGGCCCTTTTTGAGTCCGGCGGACGAAGTTCGCCCGCCCCACGCCCCAAGGCTATAGCCCTCCACATTTTTGGGCATTTTTCCGCAGGACGAACTTGGCGCCAAGGGGTTCGGCTGCTCTTTTTTGGGCGTGGCTGGCCGCGGCCTATTTTTGTCGTGGGGAGGGGGTGGGCAAAGTCTCACCCATTCCGAGTCCGGCGGACGAAGTTTACCAGCCCCACACCGCAAGGCTATAGCCCACCCCTTTTTTGGGCTTTTTTCCGTAGGACGAACTTGGCGCCAAGGGGTTCGGCTGCTCCCTTTTGGGCGTGGTTGTGCCCGCGGCCTATTTTTGTCGCGGGGAGGGGGTGGGCAATGTCTCGGCCCACTCCGGAGAAGGCGGAGGAAGTTCGCCAGCCCCACGCCCCAAGGCTATAGCCCACCCCCTTTTTGGGCATTTTTCAGCAGGACGAACTTGGCGCCAAGGGGTTCGGCTGCTCCCTTTTGGGCGTGGTTGTGCCGGCGGCCTATTTTTGTCGCGGGGAGGGGGTGGGCAATGTCTCGGCCCACTCCGAAGAAGGCGGAGGAAGTTCGCCAGCCCCACGCCCCAAGGCTATAGCCCACCCCCTTTTTGGGCATTTTTCCGTAGGACGAACTTGGCGCCAAGGGGTCGGCTGCTCTTTTTTGGGCGCAGCTGTGCCCGCGGCCTATTTTTGTCGTGGGGAGGGGGTGGTCAAAGTCTCGGCCCATTCCGAGTCCAGCCGACGAAGTTCGCCAGCCCCACGCCCAAGGCGATAGCCTACACCCTTTTTGGGCATTTTTCCGTAGGACGAACTTGGCGCCAAGGGGCTCGGCTGCTCTTTTTGGGGCGCAGCGGTGCCCGCGGCGTATTTTTGTCGTGGGCAGGGGGTGGTCAAAGTCTCGGCCCATTCCGAGTCCGCCGGACGAAGTTCGTCAGCCCCACTCCCCAGGGCTATAGCCCACCCCTTTTTTGGGCATTTTTCCGCAGGACGAACTTGGCGCCAACGGGTTCGGCTGCTCTTTTTAGGGTGCGGCTGTCCCACGGCCTATTTTTGTCGCGGGGTGGGTGTGGGAAAAGTCTCAGCCCCACGCCCAAAGGCTATAGCACACCCCTTTTTTGGGCTTTTTCTACAGGACGAACTTGGCGCCAAGGGGTTCGGCTGCTCTTTTTTGGGCGCGGCTGTGCCCCTGTCCTATTTTTGTCGCGGGGAGGGGGTGGGCGAAATATCGGCCCATTCCGAGTCCTGCGGACGAAGTTCGCCAGCCGCACGCCCCAAGGCTATAGCCCACCCCATTTTTGGGCATTTTTCCGCAGGACGAACATGGCGCCAAGGGGTTCGGCTGCTCTTTTTTGGACGCGGTTGTGCCCGTGCCCTATTTTTGTCGCGGGGAGGGGGTGGGGAATGTATCGGCCCATTCCGAGGAAGGCGGACGAAGTTCACCGGCCCCACGGCCAAAGGCTAAGGCCCACCCCGTTTTTGGGCATTTTTCCGCAGGACGAACTTGGCGCCAAGGGGTTCGGCTGCTCTTTTTTGGGCGCGGCTGTGCCCCCGGCCTATTTTTGTCGCGGGGAGGGGGTAGGTGAAATCTCGGCCCATTCCGAGTCCTGCGGACGAAGTTCGCCAGCCGCACGCCCCAAGGCTATAGCCCACCCCCTTTTTGGGCATTTTTCCGCAGGACGAACATGGCGCCAAGGGGTTCGGCTGCTCTTTTTTGGACGCGGTTGTGCCCGTGGCCTTTTTTGTCGCAGGGAGGGGGTGGGGAATGTATCGGCCCATTCCGAGGAAAGCGGACGAAGTTTGCCGGCCCCACGGCCAAAGGCTGTGGCCCACCCCGTTTTTGGGCATTTTTCCGCAGGACGAACTTGGCGACAAGGGGTTCGGCTGCTCTTTTTTAGGCGCGGCTGTGCCCGCGGCCTATTTTTGTCGCGGGGAGGGGGTGCGCAAAGTCTCGGCCCATTCCGAGGAACGAGGACGAAGTTCGCCAGCCCCACGCCCCAAGGCTGTAGCCCACCCTTTTTTTGGGCATTTTTCTGCAGGACGAACATGGCGCCAAGGGGTTCGGCTGCTCTTTTTTTGGCGCGGCTGTGCCCGCGGCCTATTTTTGTCATGGGGAGGGGGTGAGAAAAGTCTCGGCCCATTCCGAGTCCGGCGGACGAACTTCGGCAGCCCCACGCCCCAAGGCTATAGCACACCCCTTTTTTGGGCATTTTTCCACAGGACGAACTTGGTGCCAAGGGGTTCGGCTGCTCTTTTTTTGGCGCGGCTGTGCCCGCGGCCTATTTTTGTCGTGGGGAGGGGGTGGACAAAGTCTCGGCCCATTCCAAGGAAGGCGGGCGAAGTTCGCCGGCCCCACGCACAAAGGCTAAGGCCCACCCCTTTTTTGGGCATTTTTTCGCAGGACGAACTTGGCGCCAAGGGGTTCGGCTGCTATTTTTTAGGCGTGGCTGTGCCCGCGGCCTATTTTTGTCGCGGGGAGGGGGTGGGCAAAGTCTGGGCCCATTCTAAGGAAGGCGGAATAACTTTGCCGGCCCCACGCCCAAAGGCTATAGCCCACCCGTTTTTTGAGCATTTTTCCGCAGGACGAACTTGGCGCCAATGGGTTCGGCTGCTCTTTTTTGGGCGCGGCTGTGCCCGCGGCCTATGTTTTTCTTGGGGAGGGGGTGGGCAATGTCTCGGCCCATTCCGAGTCCGGCGGACGAGCTTCGGCAGCCCCACGCCCCAAGGCTACAGCACACCCCTTTTTTGGGCATTTTTCCACAGGACGAACTTGGCGCCAAGGGGTTCGGCTGCGCTTTTTTGGGCGCGGCTGTGCCCGCGGCCTATTTTTGGCATGGAGAGGGGGTGGCCAAAGTCTCGGCCCATTCCGAGGAACGAGGACGAAGTTTGCCAGCCCCACGCCCCAAGGCTGTAGCCCACCCCTTTTTTGGGCATTTTTCCGCAGGACGAACATGGCGCCAAGGGGTTCGGCTGCTCTTTTTTGGGCGCGGCTGTGCCCGCGGCCTATTTTTGTCACGGGGAGGGGGTGGGTAAAGTCTCGGCCCATTCTGAGGAAGGCGGAATAACTTTGCCCGCCCCACGCCCAAAGGCTATAGCCCACCCCTTTTTTGGGCATTTTTCCACAGGACGAAATTGGCGCCAAGGGGTTCGGCTGCTCGTTTTTTGGGCGCAGCTGTGCCCGCGGCCTATTTTTGTCATGGGGAGGGGGTGAGAAAAGTCTCGGCCCATTCCGAGTCCGGCGGACGAACTTCGGCAGCCCCACGCCCCAAGGCTATAGCACACCCCTTTTTTGGGCATTTTTCCACAGGACGAACTTGGCGCCAAGGGGTTCGGCTGCTCTTTTTTTGGCGCGGCTGTGCCCGCGGCCTATTTTTGTCGTGGGGAGGGGGTGGACAAAGTCTCGGCCCATTCCAAGGAAGGCGGGCGAAGTTCGCCGGCCCCACGCACAAAGGCTAAGGCCCACCCCTTTTTTGGGCATTTTTTCGCAGGACGAACTTGGCGCCAAGGGGTTCGGCTGCTCTTTTTTAGGCGCGGCTGTGCCCGCGGCCTATTTTTGTCGCGGGGAGTGGGTGGGCAAAGTCTGGGCCCATTCTGAGGAAGGCGGAATAACTTTGCCGGCCCCACGCCCAAAGGCTATAGCCCACCCCTTTTTTGGGCATTTTTCCGCAGGACGAACTTGGTGCCAAGGGGTTCGGCTGCTCTTTTTTTGGCGCGGCTGTGCCCGCGGCCTATTTTTGTCGTGGGGAGGGGGTGGACAAAGTCTCGTCCCATTCCAAGGAAGGCGGGCGAAGTTCGCCGGCCCCACGCACAAAGCCTATGGCCCACCCCTTTTTTGGGCATTTTTTCGCAGGACGAACATGGCGCCAAGGGGTTCGGCTGCTCTTTTTTGGGCGCGGCTGTGCCCGCGGCTTATTTTTGTCACGGGGAGGGGGTGGGCAAAGTCTCGGCCCATTCTGAGGAAGGCGGAATAACTTTGCCCGCCCCACGCCCAAAGGCTATAGCCCACCCCTTTTTTGGGCATTTTTCCACAGGACGAAATTGGCGCCAAGGGGTTCCGCTGCTCGTTTTTTGGGCGCAGCTGTGCCCGCGGCCTATTTTTGTCATGGGGAGGAGGTGAGAAAAGTCTCGGCCCATTCCGAGTCCGGCGGACGAACTTCGGCAGCCCCACGCCCCAAGGCTATAGCACACCCCTTTTTTGGGCATTTTTCCACAGGACGAACTTGGCGCCAAGGGGTTCAGCTGCTCTTTTTTTGGCGCGGCTGTGCCCGCGGCCTATTTTTGTCGTGGGGAGGGGGTGGACAAAGTCTCGGCCCATTCCAAGGAAGGCCGGCGAAGTTCGCCGGCCCCACGCACAAAGGCTAAGGCCCACCCCTTTTTTGGGCATTTTTTCGCAGGACGAACTTGGCGCCAAGGGGTTCGGCTACTCTTTTTTAGGCGCGGCTGTGCCCGCGGCCTATTTTTGTCGCGGGGAGGAGGTGGGCAAAGTCTGGGCCCATTCTGAGGAAGGCGGAATAACTTTGCCGGCCCCACGCCCAAAGGCTATAGCCCACCCCTTTTTTGGGCATTTTTCCGCAGGACGAACTTGGCGCCAAGGGGTTCGGCTGCTCTTTTTTGGCGCGGCTGTGCCCGAGGCCTATTTTTGTCGTGGGGAGGGGGTGGGAAAAGTCTCGGCCCATTCCGAGTCCGGCGGACAAAGTTCGCCTGCCCCACGCCCCAAGGCTATAGCACACCCCTTTTTTAGGCATTTTTCCGCAGGACGAACTTGTCGCCAAGGGGTTCGGCTGCTCTTTTTCGGGCACGGCTGTGTCCGCGGCCTATTTTTGTCGTGGGGAGGGGGTGGAAAAAGTCTCGGCCCATTCCAATGAAGGCGCGCGAAGTTTGCCGGCCCCACGCACAAAGGCTGAGGCCCACCCCTTTTTTGGGCATTTTTTCGCAGGACGAACTTGTCGCCAAGGGGTTCGGCTGCTCTTTTTCGGGCACGGCTGTGTCCGCGGCCTATTTTTGTCGTGGGGAGGGGGTGGAAAAAGTCTCGGCCCATTCCAATGAAGGCGCGCGAAGTTTGCCGGCCCCACGCACAAAGGCTGAGGCCCACCCCTTTTTTGGGCATTTTTTCGCAGGACGAACTTGGCGCCATGGGGTTCGGCTGCTCTTTTTTAGGCGCAACTTTGCCCGCGGCCTATTTTTGTCGCGGGGAGGGGGTGGGCAAAGTCTGGGCCCATTCTGACGTAGGCGGAATAACTTTGCCGGCCCCACGGCCAAAGGCTATGGCCCACCCCTTTTGTGGGCATTTTTCCGCAGGACGAACTTGGCGCCAAGGGGTTCGGCTGCTCTTTTTTTGGCGCGGCAGTGCCCGCGGTCTATTTTTGGCGTGGGGAGGGGGTGGGCAAAGTCTCGGCCCATTCTGAGGAACGCTGAATAACATTGCTGGCCCCACGCCCAAAGGCTATAGCCCACCCCCTTTTTGGGCATTTTTCCGCAGGACGAACTTGGCGCCAAGGGGTTCGGCTGCTCTCTTTTGGCGCGGCTGTGCCCGCGCCCTATTTTTGTCACGGGGAGGGGGTGGGCAAAGTCTCGGCCCATTCTGAGGAAGGCGGAATAACTTTGCCCGCCCCACGCCCAAAGGCTATAGCCCACCCCTTTTTTGGGCATTTTTCCACAGGACGAAATTGGCGCCAAGGGGTTCCACTGCTCGTTTTTTGGGCGCGGCTGTGCCCGCGGCCTATTTTTGTCATGGGGAGGGGGTGAGAAAAGTCTCGGCCCATTCCGAGTCCGGCGGACGAACTTCGGCAGCCCCACGCCCCAATGCTAGAGCACACCCCTTTTTTGGGCATTTTTCCACAGGACGAACTTGGCGCCAAGGGGTTCGGCTGCTCTTTTTTGGGCGCGGCTGTGCCCGCGGCCTATTTTTGTCACGGGGAGGGGGTGGGTAAAGTCTCGGCCCATTCTGAGGAAGGCGGAATAACTTTGCCCGCCCCACGCCCAAAGGCTATAGCCCACCCCTTTTTTGGGCATTTTTCCACAGGACGAAATTGGCGCCAAGGGGTTCGGCTGCTCTTTTTTTGGCGCGGCTGTGCCCGCGGCCTATTTTTGTCGTGGGGAGGGGGTGGGCAAAGTCTCGGCCCATTCCAAGGAAGCCGGGCGAAGTTCGGCCGCCCCACGCACAAAGGCTAAGGCCCACCGCTTTTTTGGGCATTTTTTCACAGGACGAACTTGGCGCCAAGGGGTTCGGCTGCTCTTTTTTAGGCCCGGCTGTGCCCGCGGTCTATTTTTGTCATGGGGAGGGGGTGGGTAAAGTCTCGGCCCATTCTGAGGAAGGCAGAATAACTTTGCCGGCCCCACGCCCATAGGCTATAGCCCACCCCTTTTTTGGGCATTTTTCCGCAGGATGAACTTGGGACCAAGGGGTTCGGCTGCTCTTTTTTGGGCGTGGCTGTGCCCGCGGCGTATTTTTTGCACGGGGAGGGGGCTGGCAAAGTCTCGGCCCATTCCGAGTCCGGCGGACGAACTTCGGCAGCCCCACGCCAGAAGGCTATAGCCCACCCGTTTTTTGGGCATTTTTCCGCAGGACGAACTCGGCGCCAAGGGGTTCGGCTGCTCTTTTTTGGGCGCAGCTGTGCCCGCGGCCTATGTTTTTCTTGGGGAGGGGGTGGGCAAAGTCTCGGCCCATTCCGAGTCCGGCGGACGAGCTTCGGCAGCCCCACGCCCCAAGGCTACAGCACACCCCTTTTTTTGGGCATTTTTCCACAGGACGAATTTGGCGCCAAGGGGTTCGGCTGCTCTTTTTTGGGCGCGGCTGTGCCCGCGGCCTATTTTTGGCATGGGTAGGGGGTGGCCAAAGTCTCGGCCCATTCCGAGGAACGAGGACGAAGTTCGCCAGCCCCACGCCCCAAGGCTGTAGCCCACCCCTTTTTTGGGCATTTTTCCGCAGGACGAACATGGCGCCAAGGGGTTCGGCTGCTCTTTTTTGGGCGCGGCTGTGCCCGCGGCCTATTTTTTTCGTGGGGAGGGGGTGAGAAAAGTCTCGGCCCATTCCGAGTCCGGCGGACGAACTTCGGCAGCCCCACGGCCCAAGGCTATAGCACACCCCTTTTTTGGGCATGTTTCCACAGGACGAACTTGGCGCCAAGGGGTTCGGCTGCTATTTTTTTGGCGCGGCTGTGCCCGCGGCCTATTTTTGTCATGGGGAGGGGGTGGACAAAGTCTCGGCCCATTCCAAGGAAGGCGGGCGAAGTTCGCCAGCCCCACGCACAAAGGCTAAGGCCCAACCCTTTTTTGGGCATTTTTTCGCAGGACGAACTTGGCGCCAAGGGGTTCGGCTGCTCTTTTTTAGGCGCGGCTGTGCCCGCGGCCTATTTTTGTCGCGGGGAGGGGGTGGGCAAAGTCTCGGCCCTTTCCGAGCAAGGCGGGCTAAGTTCGCCGGCCCCACGCCCAAAGGCTATAGCCCACCCCTTTTTTGGGCATTTTTTCCGCAGGACGAACTTGGCGCCAAGGGGTTCGGCTGCTCTTTTTTGGGCGCGGCTGTTCCCGCGGCCTATTTTTGGCGTGGGGAGGGGGTGGGCAAAGTCTCGGCCCATTCTGAGGAACGCTGAATAACTTTGCTGGCCCCACGCCCAGAGGCTATAGCCGACGCCCTTTTTGGGCATTTTTCCGCAGGACGAACTTGGCGCCAAGGGGTTCGGCTGCTCTTATTTGGGCTCGGCTGTGCCCGCGGTCTATTTT